>JAYMSP010002022.1:0-26866 GCA_036897095.1 Plantago elongata | reverse complement strand
GGATCAAATGCCAAAACAACTCCATCTAAAGACTCGCTGTAAGTGAAGAGTAAGGAGCTGAGCTCACCGAGTATGGCGTCGCTAGGGGATCTGGCCTTGGAGGGGTGGAGATACACCACCAAATCGGCTTTGCTGTGATTCAGTCCCTCCATCACCATGATTGGTTGATGCAGCGAGATTAGAATTTTGGAATTAGAAGGGTTTTGGGTTTAGAGTAGTAGGGTTTATGATGGTGGGCTTATAACGGGATCAAATATCCAGAAAAGGCCCATGTATTAGTATTATCGGGTAAAGAAAATGGGAGGGATTTAATCGTACTCTTTAAGAATTAACAATTTAAAAATAAATATTATATTATTTATATTTATAATATAAAAATAATATATTTTATAATATAAAAAAATGTATATTGACATTTTATGATACAACATTTTTATTACAGTTGCATTATATGATACAACGTTTATACTCTATGATACATCACTGTTTTTAATAGATTTAAAACTTGACTTTCAATTTGATTGCTGACAAGGATTTTTCTAAAATTTCGCTCCGGAATTCAATTAGGGAGAAAATTGTAAAAAAATAACCTTACTGTATGAAGTAAAACGTTGTATCATGAAGTATAAATGTTACAGTTTTCACACTCAAAATAGTAAATTTAGTGTGACGTTATACAATTTTTTCATTGTATCGTAAAGTTAAAATTTACAACGATCACTCTTTAAAATATTTTTTCCAACACGTCACCGGTCAGTAAATCTTCCAAATAACTTTCCATATTATCAATTTGGATGTCCCAAACAAAATTTACCATTTCATTTGTCACAATAATCTTATCCAAGTTTAGCATTAAACATATTAAAAAATACACAAAGTCTAAGAATAACCAATTTATTAGAGAGGTTAAAAAGACGGGTTGATTTACAATTTATCACGCTTTCAATTAATTTTATAGATTGCTAAATCAGATCATATAATTTCGCGGGTTATTATACAGATACATTTCTTACATATTCAGAAATGAACTGTTATCAACATTACTCAAATATGTAAATACTTAGGGGTGGGCGCGGGACGAATTCGGGACCAACGGGACGATATCGAAATTTCTAACGGGACCAACTTCGACCCTATCTTTAACGGAAACCCGCTTTCGAATACCTAAAAAAAATCGGATCAGAATTAAATTACTTCGTGGAAATATTTTTTTTCAAGAAATACAATGTAGCTTTGGGGACTCCATAACTTGGTTCTACTGATTCGATCTTTAAGGTAAACAAGTTAACCACTAGACGTTTTTTTTTTTCTTTTCAAATGGTCAAATCTTTTATTAATAATAATCAAGAGCAAAAAATATACTCTCAACAGACAATTACATAGGAAAAGAAACAAATCTTCTTAACTAATAAAACGAGTTCTAAATCACTACTGCAAATTGTCCAAATCAAATACAATATTTTGTTCGAACTTCCCTTTTAGTTTACTCAGGTTGGGTTAATGAGAAACAGCCATGATGATTGATGAGGTGCTTATTGGTTGTTTTCCTTTGAGAACTCAATCAATCTTGTGACTTTCCTGGGCTGCTGATTTATGAAATATTTTGGTCTTCCGGATAGACAGGCTAGAAATTAACAATGTGATTTCGCAGAATTTGTGAATCTGGTTTTGCGAGCTAGGCATTTTTTCGGCGAAAATTGGATGTGTTTTGCATATCTAATATAAAAAAAATTGGTGCTTCGAGAACATAGTGTTCTTTTTTTTTTTTTGAATCCGTAAATGTGACTCGAATCCGAGGGGAAGAACATAATGTTCTGAACGTTAGCTCATCTATGGAGATTTCAGTGAAGTAACTTGCTTTGGTACGCATTGTTAGATGGGTGTAGTCAGTGACTTAAGGGGAAGATTGGTACAGGATTTGAATGGGCATTTGGATAAATTTTGGTGAAATAGTGTTTGGAATGAAATTAAAATGATAGTATTTCAAGTGTATTTTAGGCGAAATCACCGTTTATCGAGCCAAATTGACCGATATTGCTTGACAAACCGCCCCTTTGTAGTATATGCCAAAGAGGCTTGATTTTTATTACTCGTGGAGTTGCTAGTAGCAGCAATGCATATGATGTCCTACTGTTTCATTGGTTAAGGTAAACCGAATGAGAACCCGAACAGAAATGATCAAAAGACAAACAAACGAGACAATTATCTGCTGTTTTTCACATACCTTACCATGAACGCTGTATTAAAAAGACGGCTAAGAAGCATTATGCCCCGTTCTCTCTTCCAATGTACTATGAATTCGCAAATTTTGTAATGTATATTGTCAGGTTTGTACAGAGCCAATGCCCTGTGTACAGCTTTTAGCCGCCTCAAGATTTCGAAGAATCTCCATTTGCATCCACATTACGAAACTTCAAGCTGCCCCAAGTTTTTCAGTCTCCATCACAACACACAGTTGATTTGTTGATGCAGAGTTATGTCCAACTTTAACCCCAATTTGTTGTACTAATCTACCATTAATTTATTCATTGGCCCTGCCTTTTGATGTACATGGCCTTGTTTTGCAGTTTGGGTTCACAGGCCCGGACATCATGACCCGGCCTGTAAAAAAGACGAGGGTCCAGTTTGGGTTCGAGTAAGGA
The DNA here is from genome assembly GCA_036897095.1 of Plantago elongata. Lineage (NCBI taxonomy): Eukaryota > Viridiplantae > Streptophyta > Magnoliopsida > Lamiales > Plantaginaceae > Plantago > Plantago elongata. Next base: position 24,224 of record JAYMSP010002022.1, on the reverse strand, counting down.
CGGGATGAACAGAACATGTTTATTATTCAGGATCGCTTCCGTGGTAAGTTCTTTAATGAAAGATTGCTTGCTCACATTAGGCTACAAAGCAGAAACCATATACTATTAAGTGTTGTCTGTATACAGCCAAAGAGAAAGAGACACCAATAGCACCCATCATATTCTTGAAACACATGTTTCCAAATGCTATCTTCTTTCTAATTTGGCCTATCTCCTTGACAGTTTCTCCATCAACAAAATGTTCTCCAGCTTCAAATACTCCAATCAACCTCCTTCACACCACTAGAATTCCCTTAAACCTCCAAACATTTCCTCTTGTATTTTTCATACTCGCCCGTTTCTTCGTATCAACTCGAGCGACTGAGAATCAATCAGGAGGCCGAGAAAAGTTCAAAATCCGTTGGCAAAAACTATAACTTCCTCTCCCTATATATACTCATCAGGCTCCACATTCACTCAGCTATATTGATCATTCTTCTTGACCAGATATCTACTATACTACTGCGGCTACTACTATGAGTATGGTGAGAAGAAACGATGATCAACTCGTTGCTGGTTCGTCGATCGTGTTATTACAAGAAAGATTCAAGCAGTTGCAAAAGCTGAAAGAGATGAGACAGGAGAGACAACTGCTTCAGTTACTGCCTCAACCAACTTATGTTAATGAAGAGGCTGGTGAGTTGAGGATGGATTTTTCAACGTTGGAGGTAGGTTTACGAGATCCACTGGCACTCGGACTTAACTTGAATATGAGCTATAACGATACATGGAATCAACACCAATCATGCAACCAGAGGATGCATACTCAACAGCAACAGTTTCCTGTTGCTGCTTCTGTTAGAAAGGCGTATAATTTCTTTGAGAAGGTGGATGTTGACACTTCACTTCGTCTTTAGACTCAAAATTCTTCTATTTTCTTGAAGTTCTTATTAAGTTCTATGGTTTTTTGCTTGTATCATAAGTTGATAGAATAAGAGTACTATGTAGCTAGTTTATAGTAACGTGCGAATGATCAGAAAATGACAGTGATCCCGGTTGAAACCGGTCATAAAATCGCCTGAATCTGCAGATAACCAACCGTGGAACTTCAAGATCGAACTTTTAACTGAATTCTACTCCAAGAAACTGTCACATTACAAGCCTAATGAACTGCATGGCTAGTTATGGCTTTGATGTAAAAGTTCTTTGGTGATGAACATTCATAAGATTCTCATGAAAGGAAGATCTCTATATAAATAATTTTGACATGGACTTGTTCTAAAATGTATCTTTTATCACCATTGTTATACATTTATCCTTCCTGCAGCTATAGAATGTCTGTTTCAACGGATTATAAAAAGTTCAAAACTACTGTAATAATTGATAAGAGTATGTTAGGGTCGAAGCCGATTAGCGTATTTCGACCTTAAGCGAATTAGTGCCGTGAACTATCACGAATTGACATGATTCAAGTTTTCAATGCTAAATTTAAAATTATTTTTTATATTTATAAATAATGATAAATTAAAAATTTTAAAAGATAAAATATTAATGAATTCATTAATATTTAGCTTAATTATATAAAAATTATCCTATTTATATAATTTATACTACCATTTAATTATTGTATAGGTCTATATACATAATTTTATAAAAAATATATACTTATATAATTCTTACTTTTTGTTTAAAGGGTGGGTCTTTAGCCCACCCCAAGTGCATGCACCTTCGCCACTGGACAAATGAGAACCAAAAGAAACAATAAACTACAAGTTTTAGCAATTTATTCAGCAAGACATTCAGGATAAATTACATTACATGCAGTTTATTCATTAGTTAGTATAATTTAAATAAAATTTGGTAATTAATAGATTAGTTAAATATTTAGCTAATACACTAACTCACTTTTCAAAACTAAACACTAAAAGATAAAATCGAGGAGGAGGTTAGCGGACACTTAAAAGACCGACTAATATTCGAAGAATCGAATCCGTAACTTCTTGCGTACGAAATGTCTCGGCTTACCACTCGAATAATGTCATACTTGACAACTTATTATATTATTTTTAGGGCAAATTACATCTGCACTCCCTGTTAGATTTAAAATTTGCAGATGGCTACCACTCAGATCAACAATTACATATAAGTTCTACTCGATAAAAATCAATTACATCCAGGTCCACGAATTTAACTTTCAGCGAAATTAAGATGGAAAAGTCATTTATGTCCATGTTTGAATTTCAGATTTTGCTTTTGGCCAGACAGCTTAATTCAATCTTCACCATTTATCGATCCAAAAATAAGAAGAGACCAAAAGCACAGAGAACATGGAGCTAAGAGAGGAGCTGTAGAGAGTCTTGATCGAGCCGCTACGTTGAAACGATGCAGAGGTGTAGAGGTTGAACATGGGTTTATTGGTAATCTCGGCAGCTGCCTTGGCCGAATTGATCGTCATCGATCGGTTGAAATTCACCTTCGCTGCCTTCTTGTTTCCGTCCGACACCGAAAATTCGTCGCGGTTCTTGCAATCTGCCATGAGAATTGGGAGATAGAATCAATTGAGAATGAAAAAGACAGGGTTTTTAAGAGGCTTTTTGAGAAATTCTTGAAATGATGTTGATTTGGGAATTTGGGTAGAGAGAGAAATGAAAGAAATGGAGAAAGGGAAATGAGGAAAAGTTGGTTCGGCAATGGTGGAAAGGTGGAGCAGTGATGATGAAGTCAGTTTCCGCGACAACACAAATGTCATATAAGGGGACAATAGCGACATAAAAGACCGACTCTTTGAAAAATACGTGCAAACGCACGTAAAATTAAAAAGATTGCTAAGATTGTGTTTGGTTTGCCCCTAAAGTGAATAGTGAATTAAGCTGGTCAACGCTTTTTGGGATTTATGGACTTGAATGTAATTGTTAATCTCGGAGGATCCAGATGCAACATAGGCATCCTGCAGGGTATGTAATTATCCCTTATTTTTATATTTTTTTAAGAAAAAAATACGTTTATATCTATAATAATAATAATAATAATATTTATCATATTTTTTTATCAGATTTAAAAAAGAAAAGGCCATCCGGTAGTATAACTTACTGTCGAATAAGACAAGAATTAGAAATCCACCTACATACATATATTCTCGTAGTGGTTAAGTTAATCTAGCTACCGTATAATATCACATTAAACAGATCGAGAGTCAGTGTAGAATTGAAGAGGAGACAAAATAGTTGGATTAGGTAGTTTCTTCTAGCAATGTCTCTGAGTTCTCTTGTAACATGTTTGCTTTTGATTTATACAAAATGTACAACCAAAGGATGCCAATATTCACAAGTTGAATGCAACAAGCAACATAGTATACTATAATTAATAATAGTTGTTGTGCAATTAATACAATATGATTAACTTAAAAGTTCAGAAGATTCGTTCTTCCATTGTCTTCGGCTGAAAAAATATTGATATCCTTATTTTTGTGCCGTAGATGAGTCATCAACGACATATACTATCGGATGAATTCAAGATTGTTAGGCATCCAAAATTTCGTCAACTTTAAGAACTTGATCTTCTATTTATGTCTAACCTGCGGGATTGGTGTAAAATCCTACTGTAAGATATTACATTCGCTTTCAAAGCCGATTTAATTAGAATGTCCGTTTCTGACGGTATATATGACTTTTACCTGAATCATCAACAAAATTGTTAAACGCTTATATATACCATGGTATTGTTTAACATTGATGTGTACCTTATAATATAAGTACCATATCAATTAGATACGGACAAACGACCTATGTAAAATTTGCAAAGTGACTAATGTTTCATTTTCCCCGTGCGCATTGATTTTGAGAATATGGGTGTCCTTTTTAATTAGAGTTCGGAATGTTAATGATTTCCTTTGAGTCATGTTTATTTTGATAATTGAGTTTTTAGTCTCGGATCCGAAATTGAGAAACCGTGATTCTCTTGAGAGTGAGATAATAGAATCCCAGTGCTACCATTGATGTAATGCTTGATTTAGAGTTTGATTATTTGTATATTGATTTTGAATAGTGGTAAAGATTGTTGATGTAATTTACGATTTGAATCTCGAGTATTCGTTATGATCTTGTACAAATTTGAAAGTATTAATATATTTTACCGTTTAAAAAAAAGAAAGTTCAATTCGGATTCGGGTTTCTAAGATCACAATGGAGAAGCTTCTAAAACACCAATTCCTAAGACCCTGATGGTTCATCCCTGATAAACCAATTCCACCTGCAACTCTCTACGTTTCTAGCAAAAATGCAGAGGCTCAAGGCGTTATGTGTTGCAAAACGACACCGTCGTACGCTACCGGACTCTATCCGTCCCCACTTCCTCGACTCCGATCACTCTTAGATTGTAACTTTTCTCTTCAAACCTTACATTTATGTAGCATATCAATTTCATTACTAGTTAGATCCTTTTCTTCAATTAATGAATTCGATTGATCTCATTGTTAGTATTCTATAGATGATTGTTCCTCCGAGAGCTCATCAGGCATGTTGTGACATCTGGGTTCCATTTCTATGTCAGTCTCTACTCTCTAGTGAACTATGATGTGCTACTTAATCCATGACGCTTCATGATTTTATTAGGATAATGTTGTCTGTCTGTTCTGCTTTCTATTAGTGTTGTAAAACCTTCAGGTTGCATGCCAGACCAGTCCTTGCCTGAAAACCTATGTTCGAGCTTTTCTGTTTCTTGGTTGATAAGATGGAAGCTCCTAATGTTGCTCTATAGTGGTGTCTTTCAGTGTCATGTTTCATCCCTATTCCCATTAAGGTCACAGGGGCCAACAAAGCCAGTGTCATTATCCGGTTGTTGAATCCCATTTCCTTACTTTATGCAACTATGAAGTTAATACTTAATAGTTCAAGGCTTTAGGCAAACTATGTACTGTTACAAGATCTATAATAACCTCAAAATCTGTTACTAATTTTGAGCGCTGGACTTATTGACTTGACTTGTGGTCTTAAAAAGAAAAACAAACTCAAATTTCAAGGTTATAGTTTATGCCTGCTAATTCTGTAATATTTTTCTTTTAACAAAACTACTTTTTGTTGCTTTGCTTTATCAGATATATTATCTTATAATTTGAGTTTGCCTTTCAGTAACGCAAGTGATGCTCTGGACAAGCTGAGGTTTCTTGGTGTTACTGAGCCCCAGCTGAAGGATGTTGCTGATCTTGAAATTCGTATTCAGACTGATATAGACAATGACATAATTACAATTACGTGAGTTTCTTAATTTTGCATGACAATGTTCTATGAGTTCTGCAGAAGTACCTTTAACGAGTACCTGAATCCTCTTGCATCGTCACACTTCACCACTGATGTTAGATGAGTTACCATGCATTCAGCAAGCCTGGTGTGTTTTAGGAGTTATTCGTTGCCCTCTTTTTCTCTTTGATTATGTGAATATGTGTCACTAGTATTCTTCTTTATTGTATCTTTCTTTCATTTTCATATAATTGAATTATATAAATGCAGTACCACATTTCACTGTTTATGTTTGATTATTCATTCACACTAGACTGCCATGCGCCCATGCTGATATTACAATTTGATAAGAATTCGTTGTGCTCTCAAGTGCCATTAGAAATGCGGGACTACTGCTTCATGAATTTACTGATCTTTGTGTATCATATTATGTTGGATATCATTTCACCACATTCTCACTATACCTTCATACCATACATTTTAGTGCCTTTGCTTGGTTCTGGTTGTGTGGTTATCTGTTTGTTGATTCATAAAGTTGAAGCCATGAAATGTTGTAGGTGACAGGAATGAAGAGATGAAGCAAGAGTTCGGTCAGACTTGCGAGTGGATCAAGAGATTCATGTCACATTCATTCTAGTTAGTCTGTCCTTTCAGTATGTTATTTAAGGTTGCAGTTATCATTTGAGTAGAGGATCAACATATTCTTAAATTTTGGCAAAACTTGCCAAAACTTAATGTTGTCCTGGTGAACTTTGTGGTGGTTGTGCTGCCAATCAAATCGTATTTATTATGTAAATTAATTAAATTATATTTGATCCAATGGTAAATTTTTCTTAAACTATTACTAAAAAAACAGATTACAGACCTTTTAAATAACGTAATAATATAATTTTAATCAACTTTCTTACTCCTAATAGGATTTAATGAGACTTGGGAGGAAAAAAAAATTTACATTTTAAAGATATAATGGTTTGACTTTAAATAGTATGTACGGTAGGATGTTAATTAGATCACCGACTTATACTAAATTTTATCGTTCTCACGAAATTATCTCCTTGTGACTTTTCCTTTATTTCTCCCTATACTATATTCATATATCTCCGCGAAAGAGACGTCTGCATTTAAATTAGGGGTGCTATAATTGAGTTTAGGATTAATAAGTTTGCGAAGTTTTAACCGTCCAATTCTATCTAATTTTAACCAGGCAGGTTTAGTTGAGTTGTTTCAGGATTAGTCGATTAGAAGGTATTTGATGGAAGATGTAATTCAAGTTAGATTAGACATATTTATATTTATTATAATTTTAATTAGATTAGTCTTATTCTTTTAATTCCTAACTAAATTAGATATATTTATATTTATTAAAATTTTAGTTAGATTAATCTTATTTTTCTCATTATTATTATAGTCTATATCAGTATCTTATCGCACCAACGGCAAATTCAATCTTTCTCTTGGGTTGTACAAATTCCATTCATTTCTATATACTTGACATTGTCTATGAGACTATGAGTCCATCCATTTGCACAAACTATATCATTTTCACTAATTAAGAACCTAATTTCACAAAGTTTTGTAAAATTATACGAACTTGAAATTCTGTATACAGCGATTAAAATGTTTGCATTTAGAGAAAATTTAGTGTTTGGATGGGGATTTAAAATTCCCCATTTGACTCGATGAACAGTGATTTAGACTAAAATATACTTAAAATACCTCACTCAAATATTCATCCAAACACAATTTTCATCAAAATCCATCCAAATGCCCACTCAAATGTCCATCCAATCAGCCACTAGATGTTTTACCGAATCTTGATTTTAGTCGCATACCAAAATTTCTCTATATGTTACAACTTTGTTGATATTATATATATTGTCGTTTTAATTCTTATAAATACACATTAATAGTCACATTATTGATCATGCTTTTCTACCAATATCAAACGTATATGTAAATCATGGATATAACTCTTGTATCTTGTTTAATTAGTTCTTGAAATATTTGGAAAACAGTTTGGTTTGAATGAATTTACAATGTTACACTGATATTGATTTGACCCACTCTTTTAGGAAATTTCAAATTTCAAAGTACACCATCTTTTTCAACGTTCTTCTATATATACACCAGACTATGCTTTGCAATGCTTAACTCACTCTAAATTTACCCTCTTTCACAGCTTAAAATAGCCATGAAGTTAAGTTACATTCGAGTCTCAATCATGGGACTCATCCTGCTGCTCGTATCGTCGTACTTCGTAACAGTAAATGCCCGTTTTCATAGTCCTGGCGAAGATGATTTTTACGTTCATCCGTTGATTCTCAAACAACAGGCGCTGCAAAGGGCGGAGCAGAGAAAACTTGAAGAAACTCAAGAGCCGAAGAAGATAAGTGCATTGTACAAGGATCCGACGCAGCCTATGAATGTACGCATAGATGACCTGATGGGCCAAATGACTTTGGAGGAGAAAATTGGCCAGATGACTCAAATTGACAGGGTGGTGGTTACGCCTGATGTTTTGCTAAACTACTCCATCGGAAGTGTCTTAAGTGGTGGTGGGAGTGTTCCACTCCCGACTGCCACGGCTGAGGACTGGGTTGACATGGTAAACGGCTTCCAGAATGCCTCGTTGTCTACCAGGCTCGGGATTCCTATGATTTACGGGATTGATGCTGTTCATGGACACAACAATGTATATCAGGCCACTATTTTCCCTCATAATGTAGGCCTTGGTGCAACAAGGTGAGTCTTTTAGTCTAGGATAAATGAAAATATATAAAACTTTGTATTCGCCCCGTTGGTTCTTTTGAATTTGGTAATGTAACAGAACCTTTTTGTTTTACAGAGATGCAGACCTTTCGAGGAGGATTGGAGCTGCCACGGCTCTTGAGGCCCGAGCTACTGGCATTCCTTATGTCTTTGCTCCTTGCGTCGCAGTATGTAGAGATCCAAGATGGGGTCGGTGTTATGAGAGCTATAGTGAGGATCATAAAGTTGTTCTACAAATGACAGAGGTCATCAATGGCTTACAAGGAGAAATTCCTGAAGGTTCAAGAAAAGGTGTTCCTTACTTAGGCGGAAAGTGAGTACAAATCATGACTTTTATTGATCTTACAACATAGTACAATTTGTCTGTTGTTATCTGGTTTAACTTGCGTTGATTTGGAATAGGGATAAGGTTGCTGCTTGTGCGAAACACTTTGTTGGCGATGGGGGTACGAATCATGGAATAAATGAGAACAATACAATCATAGATTATCATGGACTAATGAGTATACATATGCCTGGATACTATGAATCTATCATCAAGGGTGTCTCAACTGTTATGGCCTCGTATTCAAGTTTGAATGGCGTAAAGATGCACGCTAACAAGAATCTTCTTACTGATTTCCTCAAAGGAACTCTTCGCTTCAGAGTATGTATCCTGAGTCTAAATTGTGTCAACTGATGTACTTTTTCTGTAACTAATGCCAGCTTCCTGTCATAACACGTTTCTTTCTTGCGAAATTGACAGGGATTTGTCATTTCAGATTGGCTAGGTGTAGACAAGATCACTGATCCTGTACATGCTAACTACTCCGACTCTGTTCAAAAAGCAATCAATGCTGGTGTTGACATGGTTAGCAAATAGCTCTATAGATAACATTGATTTCAGTGTGAAAAATCTACCCATACTTTCTGTTTCAGTTTCAGTTTCTGACCTGAAGTGTTTTTCCCTACACAATTCCAGTTCATGGTTCCCCTCAACTACACAGAATTTATCGACATAGTATCCTCTCATGTAAAAAACCATGTGATCCCCATACAACGTATCAATGATGCGGTTAGAAGAATTCTCAGGGTGAAGTTCACTATGGGGCTGTTTGAGAATCCAATGGCTGATTACAGCTTCGCTTCACATCTAGGAAGCCAGGCACACAGAAATTTGGCTAGGGAAGCCGTAAGAAAATCGCTTGTGCTCTTGAAGAATGGACAAGATGCTACTAGTCCTTTGCTTCCACTCCCTAAGAATGCAGCAAAAATCTTGGTTGCAGGAAGCCACGCGGACAATTTGGGATTACAGTGCGGCGGTTGGACAATCACTTGGCAAGGAATGAACAGTAACAATCTCACTGCAGGTACATATTATATTACTTTATATGTTTTGTACTCGTCAGTCTCCTAAGATTGTCATCTGATGTTTTTCCTGCGATTCAATATTCTCTGTATAGGAACCACAATTTTGAATGGAATAGCATCTGCTGTCGATCCAAGCACTGAAATTGTCTACAGCGAAAGCCCTGATCCAGAATTTGTAAAGGATAACAAGTTTTCGTATGCAATCGTGGTGGTAGGAGAACCTCCATATGCTGAAACTGCGGGAGATAACATGAACTTGACCATACCTCAAGCAGGAATAGATACAATCCACAATGTATGCGGTAGCACCAAGTGCGTTGTTATTTTAGTTTCTGGACGACCTTTGGTGGTTGAGCCTCATCTTCCATCAATGGATGCACTTGTTGCAGCATGGCTTCCTGGATCAGAAGGACAGGGTGTGGCTGATGTGTTGTTTGGCGATCATGACTTCACTGGAAAGTTGCCAAGAACTTGGTTCAAGACTGTCGATCAGCTCCCCATGAACGTTGGTGATGAGCATTACGATCCACTTTTCCCCTTTGGCTTTGGACTCACCTACAACTCCACAGGATCTTCATAGATAAGGTCAGTTTAGTGTATATGTTATGAAGTAGTCTTAATTTCAAGACCATTATGGTATCGATTTGAATCTCATTCCTCTTTTTTTCTGCACAATGCTGCTGCACATGTGTTTTTTTTCTGTTTTCCTTCTTCTGCTCATGTAAAATAAGATTAAGAAGCGCCTAGCTATTGCAGCGAGCTATGTTTTCGTAGATTTGTTTTTGGATTCTGCACCAGCACTATATGGTATCATAGAACTATACATTAACTGCATCGGATTTACAGAATACTGTGTTTATCCGGGAAAGATGAATCCGGATACGGAATCTTCCGTGATCTAGTAAATTATGCAGAAAACTGGGACTTTAAATCCATCATGTGACATTCAGCTAAGGACCAAATACGATTAGCCTTAAAATTATAAGATTGAAACATACTGATGAAATAAAGTAAGGAAAACTGAACACACAATAACCAGGAAGCAAATATATTTCTAAAAACAATTCTTGAAATTCTAGTAATATAAACAACGAATCAACTAACTTATTGCCTACAAAAACACTGAAATCATAATTGGCCTTAATGCACAGATATTGAGTTTCTTTGAAGCACAGTGAACTGCATGTTCAATGTATCGCTGTCTAGCCTGAAACCGATCGAGTCGTTCGCCTTTAGATCCCTGCAGTTCACAAGCTTTGTCCAACCTGTCTGCAGTACATAACATCCGTTCGATGACAACTTCTTGAACTTCAAAGTATGATCGGTATGTGTGTCAATATCGTGAACTTTGAGCTCAATTCCCTCTTCCTCATCAAAGTTCTTTATTTTCTTCCGGATGTGAGGTATTATGTGTTTCACTAACTCCTTATTAAGCAGGAGCCTCGAACTGGTACCGATATCAGTCAATGTTAGCACTTTCCTTATTTTCCACGAGTCCTGTTGGCCTTGTATGTTCTCTGCGTCCTCTTCTCTGATATCGGAAACAATTTTAGGAGTACTAGACGCATTTGCTATCATAACTTTTCCCTTGTCCTGAGACGATAAACATGTCGAGTAACTTTCAACAGTAGCTGACTTCAACAAACCGTTGGTAGAACCAGAATCAAGATGCCGAATACACACTCCAAAGAGAAACATATGAGGAGGACTATTGGTTACATTACACTCTAGTTTCGTGTTTGACGAACTACCAACGCTTTTCGTGCTTGACAAACTACCAACGCTTTTCGTGTTTGACGAACTACCAACGCTTTCCTTTACATAGTTGTCAGAAGGCTCAACAGAAAATTTACCATCTGATTCTGAATTCTCCATATAAACTAAACTGAACGACTAAACTGAACTGAAGTGAAGTGTTTATGCTTTGAAGTGTTCATGCTTTGTCATATATATAATGGTTGCTAATGAGTTTCCTAACTCAACAGGGGTATAGCTTATTAATTAGTTTCCTATCTAAATATGAAGAGGTTTTATCTACAAGTTACAAATTAACAATTTGCAATGCAATCAAAATTTACGAATTATACCAGAGAGAATAGCGAATCGTGGACGGTTTGGTTTTAGAATTGAGTTGAATTAGTTTTTGTACTCTTTTTATGCGAAAAAACATAATTCGAATTGAGATAACTCAATTTAAATTTTAAGTCAAACAGTCCATTATAATTTATCATGAGACGGATATATATTTTTAAAAAATCATTGATGTTATTAAATTAAAATACCAATGTGTACAATGTTGGAGTTGTTTTCATATTCTAAAAACACTTCATTAACACCAAAGACCTTTCAATTAATATAAAATCGTTTCTTATTAGAATTTATAGATAGTTAAATGTATAGATGGAAAGAAAATCAATTTTGAATACAATTCTATTTTACATGTCCTATACCTAATTTATGAGTGCTAAATTATTAGGAGTTAGGACAACTAAACAGTCCACCATCTATTAAAAATCGAGTCTTTCTGCTGTCTAATTCATGATTCTTTACTTGCAAATAGTTGGTTTTATTCACTCTATTGGTTTGTCTGCTGAAGAACAAGAACGAGATTTTGAAGCAACATCATGATCAGCAAAAGAATACTCAATGCATTCGAAAACGCAAGCTTCTCAGCAGCAAAATTGTTCGCTTACGAGGATCTCTTAATCGAAATTTTTCTTCGCCTTTCCTCAACACAACTCAGCCGCTTTCAATCCGTGTGTAAGCAATGGCACTCTCTCATCACAAGCTCCATATTTCGCGACCTACATACTCCTGATCGAAAACCTTTTACCGGGTTATATCTTACATCTAGCAACCTATGGGGAGCCTATTCCCTCTCCTTGCCTGCTGCTGAGTCGCCTATTCCTAATATCCCGCCGGTATGTGTTAGGATTCTGCAATCTTGTAGCGGGCTATTACTCTGTACCACAACTTCCAGGCTAAGTAAAAAGTGTTCGCGGTATCTTATCTATAATCCAAGCACAGAAAAATTATTCAGACTTCCTGAATTCGATACTTCATATTGCATACCATCAACAGTACATAGTATGAGCCTGGCTTTTGACCCGAAAAAATCTCCTCACTATAAAGTTATTTGCGTTGTCCATGAGAAAAAACAAGAACTGTTTTACGTTCGAATGTACTCATCTAAGACCAATAACTGGAGATTAGTATCTGCACCTTTTACTCAACCTGTGAATCAGGGTGCTGGGGTTTATTGGAACGGAGCAATACACTGGTTGTTTGCAAGTTTGTATTTTAACATCAAGGAAAAGACGTTTAACATACTGCCCGTACCTCCGATTTCTTCTTGGAGAACTCATTACTACTTCGGGGAGTCTGGCAATTACCTGCATTATGTCAAGATTTATAAGAGAAAAGTTGGGTTTGAAATATCGGTCTATCAACTGAAGAGGGATTACAGTCGGTGGTTGCACATCGACTCTGTTTTGATAGACATGGAGTTCACTAAACCGCATTGCAATACGTATTCAGTACTTTCTGTTGTTCGTGATGAAGACGAAAAGCCATCGTTCCTGGTTTTCGAGATCTCAGGGAATGTAATGCTATACGATTTTCGTTCACGGACTCGACATGATCTATGTGAGTTTAAAGGTCGTGTTGATAACGGCAGCATTCACTCGTTTCAGTACATTGAGACTCAATGTTGTGAACTGTAGCTATATTATCGACATTCGGCTTTGGTTTAGATATTTTTTAGTTGTTGTCTAGAACTTAGATATTTAACTTCGACTATATGTTTTTTTGATTTCATGTGACTTTTCACTGAGATCATTGTGCTCTAATTTCTTGTTAATATAATTTTAGCGTACGTTCGACTATCTTTTGTTGTAAGATATGACAAACGTGTTGTAATAGAACAAACTAAGTATTCCTATTTCTCAATTGCAGCTATATATACTGCATTGTCTTTTGTACGTATTTCACAGTTATTTTGATATATTCGACTGATCAGTTTATACAGATGAAAAATAATCGAATGTTTGGCACTCATCATTTTGAACGGACTAAAAATGTTTATTACGAGTGTTAATAATCATTATTGACTCAATAACACAGTCAATGATATTTACTAGAATAGTATACAGGATAGTTGTAACTTTTATCATTAAAAAAAATTAGAGTTGATTTAAATATTTTAAATAGGAGTAGTAGCTGTCACATGAAAAACCGAAAGGAAGAATGTGGAATTTTGGGATCATAAAAAGTGTAGTTTGATTTGTATTTGTTGTTGAATTCGAGCAGGAATTCCAAGTATATCTTTTTGAATAATTTTTTGAGAAAAAAAAAAACGAATAATATACTCCATGGACTAATCAACATGGTATTAGTATTTATTAGTTTTGTTTTGTGGATCCACGGCATATATGAAGCTACTCATCAATTCTTGATCAAGCAAGTCGACAACCTGCGTACATCACTTGTCCTCCTACATTAAATTGATAAATTGCTAGCTAGCTAGGAAGGATAGTGACCACGGTCCTAAGGAGGTACGGTGGGACGTTTGCTCCACTTAAAATTTTAAAAACGAAATATTTATAGCTATAACTTTTTAAAAATAATTTAGGCACCTAATCCCCTCACCTCAAGAATAAGTCTATATAAATAATATCGCTCCCCCACCAATTATAATTATGGCTCCGTCCCTAATATTAAAGATATTAACGTTTCCTCCGTGAAATTTATTTCTTGTAAGCGGTAGACTTGGGAATGGGGCAATCTTACAATAATATATTCCCCGACCAAGAAGAAAAAGGATAAATAATGTTACTCCAACATGCGGTATTGTTGAACGAGCCTTTGAGCAGGGTGGAATTATAAATTAATCCGGTGTTATTTTTAATTAAAATTTATTAAACTGAACTGAACTTGATTGAACTTAAATAAAATATAAATTATAACTAAATTGAACTAAACTACACTGAATTGCAGTAATTTCAGTTAAAGAGAACACATTCTAAAACAACGTGTAATTACTCATAAACAATACAAGTTTATTTAAAAACATACATTACTTAAATAAATAAAATACCATCTAATATCACCGTAAATTTAATTTTTATATTTAAAAGTTAAAATACTTCATAAAATTAGAATTTAACTATATATTATATTATAAAAGTTGAAATTTAAATGAAATTATTTAGTGAAAGTATTAATATAAAGCGGAGAAAATGGATATAGCTCTCGAGCATTGTGTAGCTCCTATATGGTTTCGCCCCAGCCTTTGAGGCAGCATGGTTAGTTGTAAACTGCTCTCTAAAATGTAGGCTCTGAGTCTCGACACAATAGAATATGGGGCATTAGGAATGATATATATCGGGACTGTGGAAATCCCTAACCAAGAGGTGGTGCAACCCCAGTTTGTCCAAACGACGGGAACGTAGTATATTTTAAGACTGATGAATGTAATACCCTAAAATTTTATCAATTTTGAAAAGATCAGTAAAAATTTAATAACGCTATCCATACCAATAATCTTTTATCACTTTTTTTAGAAATTTAATATGAAATCAGTTCATCAACAATTTAATATGAAATCAGTTCATCAAAATTTGTATTTATTTCTTGACATGATTTGATTATTGCTTTCCCATTACTAAATCTTGTGAGTTTGTTCTAAGTTGTCAACAAGTCAAATGCTCGTCTTCTTTTTGTGTGATAATATTTTTTGCTACATAAGTCAAGATCAACGTATCTTTTTCATAGAATTAATCGAAGTCCTGAGAAATTACATAGAGACAGTGTTGTTCAACAATTCCAGTTGTTGAAATTAAGTTGCCACTTTTTGGCATGCAGGTGGGCGCGTTGCCAACCAGGAAAATTAAGCTGTTGGTACCTCATACAGTAATTCATAGCCAACTTGCTTGACTCATCTACCCATGTGAGAGGACCCGTAAAGTAACATATAATAAGTTGGATAACATTTTCTTCTTAATAAAGTATTTTAATAGAATAATGTCCAACTTAATATAATATTAAAACGGGTATTTCCAATAATGATAATTCAACCTTGTTTAGGGATGATTATAATTTTACGAATAGAGTCGACTAACTACGATTTACTTGTGAGGAGAATTTTCTAATTAACATCTCACGTCGCTTGTGAAAGGAACCATATACAACATATAATTTTTATTACTCTCTTCTTTTACAAAGATTTTTTAAAGAGATGATTATTCGATTTAATAATTAGATCATCTTATCGACGTATAAGGTTCGAAAACGAATTCACCTCGGTATGGCTGATCGGTTAATTGCTTGACATGAATTGTTGGTCGTTAATAATTGATGGATACTAAAAGAATAAAATATATGGACATGGTCACGTTTATCTCACGTTTTGAAGTTGGAATTGTTCCTCTATTTTATGTTTGGAATGGCTATCATCATTCATCAGTATGCATTATTAATTCGATTAAGTGTCTCAACTACCCATATATCGACCACTAAGCTACAAAAGTCTTATGAAATCGCATGATGCAAGTATATATTTGCATCATATATGCATGTGTCATCCAAAAAGAGTAAGTGTGATACATACTTATCTTGTGGAAAATCTTTATAATAAACCACTAATTAGTCACCTTCAAGACAGATTTGGTCAGTAAATTGCCCATATAGTACGTGCATATTTGGTTAAATGAAATGAAAAATCACACTAATTATATCACAGTTCAATTTATCTTTTCCAAAAACAGTACTCCTATTCCTTTTTAATCATTCGTGATGAATTAAGTATACGAATGGAATTCGAGTAGAACCTCGTTAATCAACAACTTAACACGTATACTTTGTAATGTTCGCATAGAGTTAAACCCTACTCGTTTAGAGTTACACGGTGAATTCGTATGATTTCAAATTAAAATGAGGTAGATACAAGTTCCAGAGGGGATAGGATGAGAGTATAATCGGGCATATTGAAGAGTCAACAACAAGGGCCAACGGCCTTTAGCATTGAAAAGTTGACTCAAAGTCGTCTCTCAAATTCTATATGTTCCCAAATTTCATGCCTACATTGAAATGAAAAGAATATTTGAGACTTATTATTTTCATCACACTTATTACCAAATTAACTATCACATCAAGAAGTATCCAAGAACTTGCACACAATATGTTACATAGTATCTCATTATCCACTTATAAATACCCTGCTTCATACTGATCACTTACCTTCACCAGCAGCTTACAACTTGTCTTGAGCATTCTGTAACAACAGATACCAAATTCCTTCAGGTCCTTTTTCACTTTCTTGTTAATGTCATTGCGTAAACCCTCTAGGCGTCGCGTTCAGTTTAGCATATCAATGTATTATGTATGCGTATAAACGAATGCTTAGCATTTCGACTATCTAAATTCTGTTTATGACGTCGCAATCTCAATTTATCATGCATTCTTATTGACAACTATTTTATGTAAAACTGATCATTAATACTAAGTTGGGCTAAGTTACTAACGTGTCTTTTCTATGCAGAATTCAAAACAAGCACAGAATTGGACAAATGAAGCTGCCAATGTCATTCATTCCCATTCTACTATGGTTCCTGCTAGCCTCATCTTGGCCTTACACCACTGCACAACAACGTCGTCACATAAACACGCTTTATAAGGATCCGAAACAGCCAATGAACACACGGATAAGGGTCCTAATGGACCAGATGACGTTGGAAGAGAAAATCGGCCAAATGGCACAGCTAGACAGGGTGGCGGTTACTGCAGAGACAATGAGAGACTACTCCATTGGAAGTCTCATTAGTGGCTCGGGGATATCACCAAATGACAACCTCCGCGCCTCACCAAAGGACTGGGTTGACCTGGTCAACGACTATCAGAATGGTTCATTGTCTAGTAGACTTGGGATACCTTTCATGTATGGGATTGATTCTGTGCATGGACATAGCAATGTGTATGGAGCAACCATATTTCCTCATAATGTTGGTCTTGGTTGCGCAAGGTTCGTATACTAGTTACACTACATTACATGGAGTAATGTTTAGATGTTCTTGTTTTCATTAGAATAGAACTAACATGAAAAACTATATGGTGTTCAGGGATCCAGACCTTGTGAAGAGGATTGGTGCAGCTACGGCTATTGAGACTAGAGCTACCGGCATTCCCTATGTCTTTGCTCCATGTATCGCGGTTTGCAGAGATCCGAGATGGGGTAGATGTTACGAAAGTTACAGTGAAGATCACAAGATAGTTCAAGAAATGACAGACATTATTTATGGTTTACAAGGTGTTCCTCCTAAATCAAGAAATGGAGTCCCTTACATTGGTGGAAAGTAAGTTCTAAAGCAAAATGTAAATTTCATATATACAATGCTTTCTTTGCCTTCTAGTGTCACTAATCACATTTTGATTTCTTCATGAAGGGATAAGGTTGTGGCTTGTGCAAAGCACTACGTAGGCGATGGAGGAACAATAAATGGAATCAACGAGAACAACACCGTGATAGACTGGCATGGACTACTCAGCATTCATATGCCTGCATACTACAATTCGATTATCAAGGGTGTTTCGACTATCATGGTTTCATACTCGAGTTGGAATGGAGTTAAAATGCACTTGAATCGCAATCTTGTTACTGACTTTCTCAAGGGAACTCTACGATTCAGGGTAAGCACTGTCTGCATTTTAGATAAGACTAATATATGAACTTTTACAGTGAAATTGATAAGCTATTTTTCTCTTTGTCAACCAATTTCAGGGATTCATCATATCAGATTGGCAGGCTGTGGACAAAATCACCAACCAAGCAATCTACAACTATACACATCCGAGTTTCAGAGATATATACCCAACTTTCAAAAGGACGTATTCGCAATCATTACTCAGAGCGATTAATACCGGAATTGACATGATCATGGTTCCACCAAACCACACAGAATTCATAAGCATTGTATCCGAACATGTAAGGAACAACTTAATCTCAATGAGCAGAATTGATGATGCAGTGAGAAGGATACTAAGAGTCAAATTCAGCATGGGCCTTTTCGAAAACCCCATAGCCGACTACAGCTTAGTTGATCATGTCGGAAGCCAAGCTCATAGAGCCTTAGCCAGAGAAGCCGTTCGAAAATCTCTTGTCCTGCTAAAGAACGGTGATGGTACTAATAGCCCTTTGCTTCCCCTTCCTAAACGAACATCGAAAATCCTAGTCGCCGGAAGCCATGCCAACAACTTGGGATGGCAATGTGGCGGTTGGACTATTACTTGGCAGGGACTCCATGGCAACAACCATACTAAAGGTACAAATGTGTTACAATGAGCTAACCACTAATACACCCTATCATATATGTATACCACGTGGACTCTAGACATTGTCCATATTAGAGCGAACGATACTAATTTTAAATCTCAATAATGTACAGGAACAACAATATTGAGTGCCATTACATCTACAGTCGATCCTGCGACAGAAATTATCTATAGTGAAAACCCTGATGCTGGATTCGTAACAAGGAACAACTTTTCGCACGCAGTTGTAGTGGTGGGCGAGCACCCGTATGCAGAAAGTGCAGGGGACAATTTGAACCTGACAATTCCTGAACCCGGTCTAAGCACAATGAACACTATTTGCCAGAACATTAGGTGTGTGGTTGTTCTGATTTCGGGCAGGCCACTAGTGATTGAGCCGTATCTGTCATCGATAGACACACTTGTCGCAGCATGGCTACCTGGAACGGAAGGCCAAGGCGTGGCAGACGTGCTGTTTGGCGATTATCGATTCACAGGGAAGTTGTCAAGAACGTGGTTCAAGAGAGTAGATCAACTTCCTATGAACGTTGGTGATAGCCATTACGACCCACTTTTCCCATTCGGGTTTGGACTCTCTACATAAGATTAGTGTTATGGCCAGTTGAGAAGTTGGTACATCATGTTCTTAATTTTAGTCTAGTTATAAGTTCAATTTGATATTCATGTATTGGGAAACTAGAAATGTAGTAGTGCCCAATACCCATTGATTTTTTGTTTATTTTGATGAAATAATACTTGTTTTTTCAATTGTAGAGCAGGATTCTTTTTCTATTGTCAAAACAGGCTAAGCAACCAAATTCTTCATAATTAATCTCACCCATTCAAACCAAAATGGAGATTGAAATTATTCAACTCTCCACAACTCACAAGTAATAAGTCCCGACGGACGATTGGATCGGTTCAATTTGGATCCGTAATATAATTTGGATGGAGTTAGGACTTCGATAGTTGAGCTTCGTATTTTCATATGAGTTTTTAAATACGGATCGGATCATTTCGAAACGAATATTTGACGTGGGTCAAGTAATGACTAGCTTGATTGATCAAGGTCATGGAATGGTTATACATGTCCTTCTATCTTCAAATCAGTTCAACAACAGTAACGGACTGGGCTTTCATATACTTTATGAAAAGCCCATGCCTTGTTATTAACATTAGGTCCAATCCAACTATACTATCGACCTGCCCGTTAAGTCCGTTTTCCTTTTGTTGTTTTTCTTTTCTCGTATTTTTCTTCTTTTTTACTTTTTCAAAACTTTATTTTCAGAATATCAATCACTATTACAATCCATCGTAACATAGTCATCACTCATCAATTCAATTTATTACAAGACTAGTATATTGAGTATTCAATATAGATTTATACAGTAGATTGAAAAAGTTTACATGATAGTTTATTCATTGTACAAGAACATATATATTTAGAGAGATGTTTTCATATGTTCATGTTGATATCCATCTGGCACGAAACCTGTGTTATTTGGTACAATTGAAATAATTAATAAGAGTTGCTTGTGAACATCCCGTGAGTTTTGGCATTTTAGCATTTAGAATATTCAGTAATTGAGATAAGATGATGCAAACTATCAGCATTTTAGCATTTTAAAACAATAATAATTCAATTTAATACGGTATCAGAGCATATCTTATATGAATTCTATTATGCATTAGAATATTTAACATCAATGAAATATGATCATGCAGGGGCTAATTGGCATGGCATTTGAATGGTGATTTTGGTGAAATTGTGTTTGTAATAGAATTGAAATGGGGTTTGAAGTGTATTTTAAGCCAAATTACTGTTTATCGAGTCAAATGAGAGCATTTAAATGTCAGCCCAGTCACCCCCGCAAACTTACTACCTACGGACTACTCGTGAGGCTATCAATGTGAAGCTGGACATGTACAAAGTACTGATGTTATTATTATATTTCACATGAGTTGTATTAAAATAAGGTTGATGACCCTCTTTTCTTAATAATACAATTTTTAGGAGATAATTATCCAACTTAATACGTTAATATGATACTCCCTAATCCCTCTTTTTTTAATTCTGCCTCAGCAAATTTAAATTCTTATTTTTTAAATTGAAAATACTATTCTACTTTATTTGGATCTCTTACACCTTATTTATTATATTTTATTCACACTATTTCATTTACTCTTTTTACTTTAATTTATTATTTACTTCATTTTATTCATTTTATTCATTTTTTTATTTAAAAATTTATTTCGGATATAAAAAGTTGAACTCGCAATGAAAATACCCCCACTTTGATACTACTTGAACTTGAGTTATTCATTACTTTAATTATATATTTTTATCCGGAATGAATGTTTGACAAATTTTGTCAACAAATAGATGCTTTGATTTAATTTGTTGATGCTAACTTGCAACGCATGTGACGGGATTATGTGAGGTTTTGAACGAGACTTTTACTAGCGACAAGAACCTCAATATTTCCGTTCCATGTCGCATGACAAATGTTCCTGTTTCATTTTACCATGCTCGGTCTGTCCCATTTTTATTAATTTATTATCCTTTTAAATTAAAATCTCACTAATTTAGTAAATATTTTTACTTTCATTATTAGTCTCTCGTACTTTTTTCATTTCTTTATGTTATATAGAAAATTATCTATTTAAAACTTTTTTAAACATCGTTGAAAGTTAAGAGAACTAATTAACAAGCATGGCGGTGGGAATATTTTAGTTTTCAAGTCTTTTGTTAACAAATAAAGTAACAGAGAACTATAAAGGGGAATAAGTATTTATAATAAACATGCATACATGTATCTCCAACCCTCTTTGGTCGGTTTCCCTTTTCATCTGGAGCTCATTTCGATCTATTGTGACATCTCAACGAGATATATAGAAAATTTAATATGGTGAAATAATCCATGCTGGAATTCAATCTATGAAGTTTGAGGTTTTCTGATGGTTTCAATCCATGAAATATGTTGCTTCTACAATAAAATACGACTTAATTAGTACCTTATTTTTTCTTAAATTAATAGATTGAGAGTTTATTTAAGCCATCTTTATCGTAAGAATCATTTATTTTTATTCGTTTACGTTTGAATTTAGCATCAAATATCTAGGTAAATAAACCCCACTTCATAAAAACTTTTTATTTAAATGACCTTTTCAATCTATATTGAAATTAAAAGTAATACATATTACAGAATTAATATAAATGATTACATCTATTCCTAAGTCCTAACTGTAAATGTGGAGTCAATAGCTCTCGCTGTATTTGGATATCAAGTGAATTTGAAGTAAATTGACATATGATAGGAAGTTGGGGAGATAGCTGAAATGGTACACCATTATAAATAATTGTCAAATGTCTAATTAATTTAATGTCTGGTTTTATATATCAGTTAGTAGCATGTAATTAGAGAAACAAACAATTAAGTGAAGTTGATACACGAAGCTATCCATTAAAGACTTATTAATATATAAAGAATCCCGTGATTATAAACTTTCTATTTTCCACTTTCCCATTACAGCTTCGAAGACCTTTGTGTCAATTGCCTTCACACCCTAATGTCCAGTCTGAAAGTGAGCTAGTCGACTAATTAGAAATCTTTATAGTGTGCCTGCCAATGCGGATAAGAAATATACAAAAACCCGTAAAGTTTAAATTTTACAAGAGTTTTGAGAGTGTATTAATTGTATGTAAATTGTAGATTTTTGTGCATTTTCAATTGTGTATTATTGTATATTAATTGTGCGGCTGAATAATTTTGTGTAGGATTTCAGGACTTTTGAACAATATTAATGTAAGCAAGAAGTCCAACATGTGGATCTCTTGATTCATACCTTTTTTTGAGGATCTGCTGAGAAGATTTCTTCTTTCTTCTTTACTTTGGTGTCTCTTCTTCATCGGAATTGTCTGATAAGCACTTCTCACAATTACAAACTTCAAAGAATTTATACCTAGGCAAGTGATATGATCTAGGTCGAATATACTACAATATTTACCTAAAACATATTTACAATAATAAATAAGTATTGGACATTCTTAATATGTTAGTAGATAATTTATGCCCGCAAGGTCTATGAATAAAAAGCATAAACTAAATATGTGTAGTAACTTTCGTTTTCTTAATTGTTATCATGACAATTTCCTGGTCAAATTTAAGGAATACCTCAAGAATTGAATGGTTGAGTAACTAAATTGTCTTGGAGCTCACTCTTGAGCTTTCACAAGTGCTCAGAACTCGCTCTTGCACTTTAAGAGTTCAGATCTCCTTCCAGTTCGCTCTATAAAAACTAAAAGCTTGCTCTAAGAATTTTTAGAGCTACCATTTAAAAGGGCATAAATCTTAGTATTAGATAAAGAAGTGTGTTAACTAAGACATCATAAAATATTATTTCATAGTAAACTCGTGAACTAAAGCGAATCATGAAAGAGAGATACTAAATTTTCATTAATATAACAATAAGCTATGCGATTTCATTTTCTACAATTTTTCTTCGTATCAATTTCGGTTTTGAGAGTTACCATTCCACCGTCTTCTTCACTCACACAATCGGCTTGCTTTTTCTAGTGTATTTTATGTCCTCCAATGTATGTGTCAAGATATATAACAAGACTAGACTTCAACTTGAAGAAGAACTCATCTCCTAGTCTACTTAGTATATTATCATATTGTGTTTTGTATTAGACATCCTTTAGTATTTAATATTTGTTTCCTAGTTTGATTTGACTAGCTAATATATATTTCTATATAAGCATATGTTCTTATCATTTATTTTACATATTCTACTACTCTGATTATTATTAATCTTGTACCAATATAGATTTCTCTCAATTTTTATATTGTAACATGGTAGCAAGGCCATATCATCCTCCTTGAATTGTTCTATACAATATTCTCCTTGTTGCTCTATACAATAATTTTTTCTTCCTTCCGCTCTCGTATTCTATACATACATCAATCTTTCTTTTAATAATTTTTCTTGCCACTGATCCTCAATAAGCCAACATTAGTTTCTCTCTTTTCTCTGTGAGGACCGCGCCCGAGGCTGCCAGGAGGGTACAGCCGTAAGGGCTATTGTATGGGCTGTTTGGCAGCCCTCAAGACTGCCAAACAGTCCATTTTATATTTTTTAGAAAAAAAAATCATTAAGTAACTAGAAATTATTAATTTTTTTTAATAAATTGAACTTTGTATTAAGAGAAAAATGAAATGAGAGTACTACAAGAAAAGTAAAGAAGACTCTCAAGCCGGGTAGTCAAGAGAGAAAATAAACGTAAAAGCGAAATCGAACAATGGAAGTCACCATCTACCCAAAATTGCCCTCATCTGCCATATGACTCCAAGACCCCGCGCAACAGTCTGCATAGCTTTGAGGGCACATGTAAAAGACTCCGTTTCCATTATAGGCTCATAAGATGGAACAAAGCCATTAACAGAGTGTACCCTCATCCCCACCTTTGTCTTAACTCCCATTGTCCTCTTATAACCACTTTCCTGAAAATCTTTTTTTCCAGCTGCCCTTGTAAAGCTTCTAGTAATTCTTTTCTGGCTAACAGCTAGAGGGCCCTTGTCTTGAGAT
>JAYMSP010002021.1:0-26867 GCA_036897095.1 Plantago elongata | reverse complement strand
AACTTCTGCATATGGATCTCATGGGTCCTATTGAGGTAGAAAGTTTAGGAGGTAAGTGGTACATCTTTGTCATTGTTCATGATTTTTCTAGGTTCACATGGGTTTGTTTTCTAAAAGAAAAATCTGAAATATTTGAGTCTTTCAAGAAACTACATGTTAGGTTTAGTACTCAATATGCTATTGTGGTTCAACACATTAGATCTGATCATGGCAAGGAGTTTGAAAACCAATACTTTTTTGATTTTTGCAATAAGAAAGGTATTTTTCATGAGTTTTCTGCGCCAAAAACTCCCCAACAAAATGGGGTTGCTGAAAGAAAGAATAGAACCTTGCAAGAAATGGCTAGGGTCATGTTGAGTTCTATGAATTTGCCTAAAAGGTTATGGGTTGAAGCTGTTAACACTGGATGTCATATCATAAATAAAGTCTATCTTAAACCTGTGACTTCATCCACTCCCTATGAGATCTTGAAAGGTAAGAAACCTAATCTCAAATATTTTCATGTGTTTGGCTGCACTTGCTACATTCTGAATGTTAGAGAACACCTAGGTAAGTTCAATCCTATAAGTGATAAAGGGATCTTTATTTGATATTCATTAAATAGTCATGCTTACAGAGTGTACAATCCTAGAACTCACACTATTGAAGAGTCTGTAAATGTTGCCTTTGATGATTCTGAATCTTTTGTCAAGAAGAAAGTTAATGCAGGTGAGACTTCCACTCCATGTAGTCCTAAAATAGGTACTGATGATGAACCAACTCCTATACCTCCATCTACCACTGCAGAACCGGAGAACAGTCACACTGTTGAACCAACACCAAACTCAACATTGGGTACTGCATGCTCATTTGATGAATCAAAATCTGAAACTGATACTGAACCAGCTCAGGAAAGGACACTGCAAGAAGAGATCCTCCTCCTAGAATCAGAAAGGATCATCCAAGTTCACAAATCATTGGAAGTTCAACTGGAGGAAGGACATTGAGAGGTCACCCCAGGATAAATTACAAATAAATGGTAAGATATGCTACAATCTGCCAATCAGTAAGTGCCTCCTGTTTTGTCTCTTTAATTAATTGAACCCAAAAATGTGAAAGAAGCTTTGAAAGATGACTATTGTATAGAGGCCATGCAAGATGAACTGCACCAATTTCAAACTAATGAAGTATGGACCTTAGTTCCCCGCCCCCTTGACGTTAATGTTATAGGAATTAAATGGATTTTCAAAAATAAAAGTGATGAAAAAGGTGTGGTAGTCTAAAACAAAGTTATCCTTGTTACTCAAGGATATACTCAAGTTGAGGGTATTGATTTTGATGAAACATTTGCTCTTGTTGCTAGAGTTGAATCTATTCGTCTCTTGTTAGCCATTGCATGTTGTTTAAAGATAAAACTTCAACAGATTTATGTAAAAGGTGCTTTTCTAAATGGCTATATAGACAAAGATGTTTATGTTGAGCAACCCAAAGGTTTTGAGGATCCTAAATATTCTGATTATGTTTTCAAATTGAAAAAAGCTTTGTATGGTCTAAAACAAGCCCCTAGAGCTTTGTATGCTTGGTTAACTGAATTTTTAGTCAATTTTAGATTCAAGAAAGGGGATGGTGATCAAACCTTGTTTATTCTGAAAAAGGGAAAGGATATCTGCATAACTCATATCTATGTTGATGACATTGTATTTGGTTCTACTAACTCTTCTATGGAGACAAATTTGTTGAACCTATGACAGGTATTGGTGAACTCACCTTCTTCCTTGGACTGTAAATTCAGCAAAAAGACGATGGGTTGTTCTTCTTATCTCAGGAGAAATATGCAAAGAATCTAGTGAAATAATTTGGACTTGAAAATACCAAACCTTGCAGTACTCCTATGCTACCTCACTAAAACTCAGCAAAATCGATTTTGGGGAAGATGTTAACCCAAAAATGTACCGATCTATGATAGGGAGTCTTATATACCTTTCTGCCATAAGACCAGATATCATGTTTGTTGTTTGTGTTTGTGCATGGTATCAATCAAGCCCTAAAATCCCTCACCGGACTGTTGTTAAGAGAATCATCAGGTATGTGTTAGGAACTGTTAATCTTGGATTATGGTTTGCTTGTGATTCAAACACTAATCTGGTGGGATTTAGTGATTCTGACTGGGTTGGTGATCTAGATTATAGGAAATCCACTAGTGGACGTTGTTTCCATCTTGGTGCTAATCTAGTGTATTGGTATAGTAAGAAATAGAATTGTGTGTCACTTTCAACTGTTGAATTGAATATGCAGCAACTGGGAGTTGTGTGTCTCAACTCATTTGGTTAAAAACATGTTGCATGACTATGGTCTTCAAAGTGACACCTTGTTGATGTTCTGTGATAACCTTAGTGCCATCCACATTTATAAGAACCATGTGCAACATGCTCGCACTAAGCACATTGATATTAGGCATCATTTTCTTAGGGACATGGTTACTAAGCAGGTCATAGACATAGTACATATAGACACTACCAATCAACTTGCTGATATTTTCACCAAACCATTAGATAAAGAGAGATTTTTTAGTTTAAGAAGATCTCTTGGTCTATGTACCCTCTGAATTGCATTGTTGGTTGCAATGTTGACTTAACATCACGGTCAACATTGTATGTATGTATGTCAGTTAGTGATGTTGTTTTTAGTTTACTTTTTGTACTTGTGTTTGTGTGCTCATGTTCGGTCTTGTGTGTTCTCAGTTTGGTAACTCTTAGTGGTGATGCGGAGGTCTTGAAATGCTACTTGAAACCAAGGTTGAAGGAATGAGTGGCTTGGGTGTTTGGTTCATGTAAAATCCATTGATGTTGTTTTATAGCCTTTTTACTCATCTGCCTTGATTCGCATTTGATGTTGCCCCCTTTGTTATTTTATGATTGTGGTTATGCACTGGAACTACTAGATACGGTCTACTTTTATACTGAGGTGTGTGGGGTTCCGGCTAATCGCATTCAGTGTAATTGTTTTCTTGAGGTGGTTTCTATAAAGGTGAGACAAATAATGTGCATGCATTGGGATACTGGGGTGTATAAAGTTTCGGCTGCATGCATTCAGTTCTATGTGCACACCTGTTTTACTGATAAAGTTTGAGATAATTCTTGAGTAACAGTTGTGTACAAGAGTTTTTTTTTTTTTTTGTGCTTTGATACATATTTGCAGGTTTTCATGAGAGCAAACCCAACCCAAAATTGACCCAACTATGACAAAAAACTACCAATTTGGACCTGCTACTTCAGTTGGCCCATTATCTCTCATTCCCTCCGAAAAACTCGGCCCACTAAACACTAACTTACCACTACACTATCCTTTCACCTTCTACAAAACTCACTTTTACCCTAATAGAGTTTTCACTTTCACTCTCACCAACAAAAGCTTAAAAACTCACACTGCTCCCTCCCGCTCTTTTTGTTCATCATCGAACCCAACATCTCACTCAACATCAAACCTAACCATGTCTAGCCCTACCAAATCTCCCACTCATGTGATCAAAATCTCCCAATCGGCCTACCCATCTCCGATTCGAGCCGAAGCTCCGGATTATGAGATTCTGGTTGAAGAATTGGCTCCCATCGAAGAACCTTCCCCAACCACTTTCAAACTCTCATCGGAGACGGTCCCTGATATTCCTTCTCCCAACGGGAATTTTGAATTTGCTGCTGAAACCTTGCTGAAACTAGGGTCTAGAGAAAATTTGGAAGAAGAAAAGGTGCCTAGTGAGACTGTGAAGGATGTTCCCATCAATTCTCCGCCCCTGTTGACAGAAAATCCACCTTCTGAGAAAAACCTTATGGTCAATCGAAAATCATATAATGTTGGGGAAAATCAAGGCGATGATGTTGAAACCACTTCTGATGATGATGTGCATGTTGAGCACAATGTTGATGATATAGTTGACGACAATGTTGAGGGGAATGTTGATAAGGATGTGGATAACTTGGAG
Organism: Plantago elongata; assembly: GCA_036897095.1. Taxonomy (NCBI): domain Eukaryota; kingdom Viridiplantae; phylum Streptophyta; class Magnoliopsida; order Lamiales; family Plantaginaceae; genus Plantago; species Plantago elongata. The sequence goes on along the minus strand of JAYMSP010002021.1, from coordinate 22,909 downwards.
GATTTTGAGAAAATTCTTTCTGACAATATGGATGTTGACCACACTGTTGGGTGAACATCGACGGTGAATCAAGTTGCTAAAAATTCCCCTTCTCACCACAGTGAAGAGATTGAATCTGAGGATACAGAGGATTCCGAAGACTATGTTGCTGAGGTCATGGCCGAGCGGAAGATGAGTCAATGGATACTAAAGACTCTGCAATGGAAGAGGTAATTCCTGAACCTGAAATTCTTGTTGAAACTGGTATAGGCCCTGATTGGAATGATGATGCTACTCTTGATTTCTGTTTTTATTCTCAAGAGAACTCTGATAAGTATGAAGAATTGGCCAATAGGGCAATATATGTTGAGAGAATGATAGATGAAAAGGAGTTTCAAAGGTATAATTTGATTGAATTTCTGCATGATAAGAAGTTGTACAATGTTGTTACTTCTTATGCTCCTTACATTGTTGTTGTTGTTGTTAAGGAGTTTTATGCCAATCTTCTTAATACTTTTGAAGATCCTGGTAGCAAAATGTACCACACTGTGTACATGAGAGGAGATGTTTACACTATTAGGACTGAGGGTATCAACTATGCGTTGTATAGAAAGAGGAGGGAGGTTGAAACCCCTTTGGATGTTACTTTGGATGATGTTACTAAGGAACTCACTCTGAACAAGGTTCAAACTTGGGAAAATGGTACACTTCCCTTGAAACATAGTTCCTCTTTGGTGTTTGTTCTGACTAGGCTTTGCATTTACAATTGGATGCCCATTGTCAACAACAACTAGTTGAGTCAAGAAGCTAGAACTCTCTTGTAAAGGATCAAGATGGGATTGAATGTGAACATGGGTGAATCGATCCTACGTCACTTTGATAGTTACATGAACAGAGGAGATGTTGGTAACCTGATTCTGCCGACAACCATCTTTGTTATTCTCAAACTTCAAGGACTGGAAGTGTTTGAAAGGGAACTTTATGAAAGCGAGTTTCAAAAAGTTGGTGTGAATTGGAAATTATTGGCCACTATTGAACGGGTATGTGGTCTTCCTTGGGTTTCTCTTGTTGTGGATGAGGAACTAGAAGCTATGTATGAAGGCAATGAGCTTGTCGGTACTGCTGCTGCTAATGATGAAGATGGTCCCTCCAATATTGCTGCTGAAACTGGCAATGTTGAGGTCAATGTTCACAACACTGTTGCCCACCACTCATTCCGAGTGTTGGATCTCTTTCTGCAGGTACACTCACTGAAGGAGATAAGATGGCTTTGATGCAGATCAAGGAGTTTAGGGCCTTTCTTGTGTCTTCTCTTTCCTCACAAAAAGGGAGAGATTTGAAGGCATTTTTAAATTTCTATGAACTCTAATTTTTTATATTTTATCTGTAATAGCTAGTACTCAGTACTCTCTGCACTTTACTTTGCTATATGCTTAAGGGGGGGACTGACTATTAAGGGGGAGGTAGTTCTATTTGCTTTGCATGCTTATTTTGCTCTAATGGCTTGTCTTGTGTTCTTTCTAATGGTTTGTGAAGAAAGACTAAGATTAAGTGGGAGATTAAAAGTGTCATTGCATAATGCACTTTATATATTAATAGTGTCTTTCTTAATTAGTTCAATGGTTGTATTTGTTTAAGTGTTTATTTCACATGAAACAACCTTGGTATTGGACTAATTGTGATCGAAGACTTCCTTTAAGAAGAAGCAAGAGATCGACCACAATATAGAAAGAATCTTCAAGACAAAGACTAAAAGGAAATATATGGAAAAGAATCTTCAATGTTGAGACAATTTCCTTCTAGTTGTCGGCCCAACAAAGCAAAGAAGAAAATCTTCCTTCTACAACTGTTTCTTTCCCTGATCGAATTAGAAGAAGTCGAAGACTCTATATATACAAGAAGAAGGCTGATTTGCGAGACATACACATACACTGACACTTTAGATATTCATATCATACTTGTATGTCTTTGCTTTACTAGACTTATACTTGTTATCATATTGTGGATGTTCATCAAACAGGTGTTCATGAATCATTTGATGTGATAGTGACTAGAATATGTTCTTTGTTCGAGTTTATTCTAGGTCTAGTTTTCCGTGAGTTGATCATTCTTTTTTGTGATTGATCATATACTCCTTGTGTAGTTCCATTATTCTGGCTAGTGAAAATTTAGCCTACGACACCGTCATCATATTCTATATATGCTGGCTTGATTTGTGGAAATTTATTTGTTTAACCGCTGCACTATATTCTACACAGACAATCATTGTTGACTCATCACTGGAGTCAACATCGCTTACAGTTCCAGTACCAATTCCGGTCCAATAGTTCTAACAACTCCAACTCAAACTCCCAATCCTTGTTGACTTCGACTTGTAGATATTCTTGGATTCTTGGAGATATTTTGTCCTAAAATATTTGCACACACACACACACACACACACACACACACACACACACACACACACCGTCGACTCTGTCGACTCCTTCCATGGCCAACTCGACACACACACACACACACACACCGTCGACTCTGTCGACTCCTTCCATGGCCAACTCGTTCATCTATCCGACTCAACCGACATCTAGCCGTCAAAAAGCTATCACATTCCGAAAAGGATAAGTACTTTATGTCTTTTTACCATTTACTATTTCACATATTCCAGACTTATTTAGTTGGAGCGTCAAAGTCCGTTCGATCGGCACCACACCGGTGTCTCATTTGGAGCTTACGTTCCAATGTGCATCTCTTGTTGATTTATAGGTCGCTGGTGTCCCCATCCTAAGATCTAATTTTGATTGTAGATATCTGAGCGTCTACATTTCTCCAATTACATATTAGTCCAAATGTCAACAAAACATGCCTTTTTCTTATATGGAGGGAAAAGTTGGAGATATTAACAAAAATGCCACTGGTTATTCTGTTTTTTCATCTTATTTATTCCTTTTCCTTATTTTCTTTTCGCTATTTCTTTGTTATATGTTTTAGAAAATTGCAATCTCAAGTACCTTATTTAATTCTTCATTGGGCACCCATGGATTTTCTAAAAACCTCAAGCATGCCTCTGAACTTTTTATCGGATCAAAATTTAGAGACAATAATCAAAATCAAACCAAGACTTGAGATGGAAGCAGTACATAATGCAAATTCAACTGGATCTGTAAATTTAATTGAGCAAATTTGCAATTGGAATGCAACGTAATTAAGCTCCAGTGGAGCTAATTTGCAGCTCAGTTGGAGCAGATTCTATAGTTTCAATAGAGCTCTTTTATAGCTGCACACATAATTGTATATGATGGCTCCGACGAAGTTGCTTATGCTCCATTGGAGTTGTATTTAGGTTCCGACCGGAGCTGAAGAAGAATATATGTAGGAAGTAGGAGTAGAAGGTGGCGGCCGATTATTCGTTTATATTTTATTTTCTCTTTCTTTTATTAATATGTATTGATTTTGTTTTTATTTTACATTTTCTTTACTTATTTAACTTTGAAACTAGGAGCGAGAAAATGTGAAATTTGAGTATAGGTCAACATGAAAAAAAAAAATTTATACCAACACTTGTTGGCTCAAGTAATAAAAAATTTAGTTCACTTAATTAAGGTATCGGATCGAGTTTTGTCGTTGTGGATGTGGATGTTAAAAATGTCACTAGGAGAGTGACTTCCAGAAGGGTCCGACAGTGCTCGGTTAAATTAATCGTATAAACGAATATAAAATACATCCGACTTAGTCGACTAACTTAGTTGCATAAGTGGATGCCAGTTAGAAAAATAAAAACATATCTAACTTATTCAAATTCGAGGATGAATCTCTTTCTTATTTTCGGGTCATCTCCATTTTCAGTTTAATGCACTTCATTTTCCCTCTTTTGGTGAAGTGATTCGATCAATCAAACGCAAGAGAACTCAAACGTAACAGTTGAGCTTTCACAGAATCCGAAATCTTCTCCCAAAACGACGTCGTAACTGAAGCAGGATGGTCCGCCGACGGCCGTCAGCTAGCTTCGGCGATCGAATCCTGTTTCTCTTGCTCGCTATGTTCGCTACTATGGCTTCCGTTTACATTGCCGCGAGGTATTACCAATTTACCACTTCTCTTCTCAATCTATTTAACACACAGTTACTTGCTGGCTTGCATTTTACCAATTTGATGGATTTGGTATGTGTAGGTTGTGGCAAGAGGCAGAGAATCGAGTTTTGCTTACTACCGAACTTGATTTGCGAACTGGACAGGTATATTTCCCCAATTCACCATTGTTTTTTGCCTTTTACATGTTAGTTGTTACTTGTTACTACTACATTCTTCTTTCTAGAGCTCATAATTTACTCGCATGGCTTATGAGGAGGAGAAGAAGAAGATCACGGTGTTTTTAACTCTATTTGGAGTTTTCGTTCTATTTGATAGTAGTAGTAGTAGTAGTAGTAGTAGTTTATGATTGGATAGGGTATATGCTAGGTTAGATTTGTATGTCTGTGCCTTTGTTATAACTTCATTTTGTTTTGCCAGAACTCAGCATTTACTAGTATGGCTAAATAAAAGAAGAGCCATCACGTTGTTTTACTCTATTCGATTGCAGTAGTATATGATTGGGTAGCTTTCAATGCTATGTGGCAAGGTATATTTGCTGAATGGAGCATCATTTTGAACCTTTACTTGTTACTGCATCATGTTTTTTGAGATCAGCATTTAGTAAATATGGCTAAATGGACAAGATCACAGGGTTTTAAACACTATTTGATTGGGTAGGTTTTATGCTAGATATGATTTGCATCTGTGTATTGCATTTCTCTTGAGAAGTAATACTGTATCTTATGGAAATGATTACCGAAATAGACGGTGCCACATTGTCGTTGGATATAATCGAGGAACTATCATATCAGTTTGGGAAAATTGATTGCGTTTATGAAAATGCTTTCTCTCATTGGATGTGGAGTGATTTTTTTGGTTGATTATTTTTGTTTTTAATAAAGAAAAAACATCACTGTATTCGGTGGTAGAATTATATGATTGGGTAGATTTTAATGATAACTAGAAAGCTATATTTGCGATTAGAGTATTATTTTGGGCTTTTACTTTTTACTACTTCATGTATGTTTTTCCATAGCTCAGCATTTACTAGGCATGTCTAAAATAAAGAAGATCAAAGGGTTTTAATCTCTATTTAATGGTAGTGTTTGATGGTGGTGGTAGTACTAGTAGTAGTTGTTGTAGTACTAGTATATACTATTGGGAAGGTTTTATGCTAGATTTCATTTATTTGCTGTGTTTTGGACTTCTCTTGTAATGTTATACTTCGTCTCGGAGCTATTGATCTGAGATTGTGGCACGTACCGGATTAGGGATGGTCGGGATGTTTAAGTGATAGTACAACATAACTTACATAATGAATATATAAGTCCGTGTAAAGTTAATATAAGGAATCATATAATTATTTATAAAAAGTCATAAAGACAAGCATAGCCGAAATATTGAGGGGAAATTGGTCAAATACCCCCAAAAATCACTGTCCCAGCACTATCAAGGGGGCTGGGACCCCAGTCCGAGGAAACCCGGGATCATTCGGGATGCTATGCAACCCGGAATAGATGTATCTGCTCTGATAGATGGTGGTACATTGCCATTTGTTTTGGGAAATTCATTGCATAAGAAGCTGGTTGCTGACATTGGGTCTGGAGTGATATGTTAGGTCGATTGTTTGTTATGGGAAGTTAGTAAACTAGTAATATATCAAGTTGACGGATTCTTGTTCTCTGTCAGGAGAGGTCTTCTATTTCTGTTGATGGAACGGTAAAAGTAGTTACGTGCAGGTAATGTTACATTGCAGTCTAAGCATATATGTGCATGGACATGTCCATGTACTGAGTTTTAGTAGTCCATGCATTTACGTCCAACAAAACAGAGTTGAATTGGGTAAGTAATTAATTGTTTGTCAGGGAAAAGGAAAATAAATTAGCTGCTCTAAATGTGGATCTGGAAAAGGCTAGGCAAGAAGGATATATGCCTAATCATCTACAGGAGAATGATGGAACAAAGAAAAAGCTTTTGGCTGTCATAGGGATTCTCACAACATATGGACGTAAAAAGCACAGAGATGCAATCCGCAAGGCCTGGATGCCTGCTGGTACGTAATGCTACCTGCTCAGTTGTCATCCTTCTTTGAGCAGCGTTAGACAGAAGAAAGTCACCTGAGTAATGTCATAACATACTACTTCTGTATTTTACTATTGCTATAATTCTGAATACTATTATACTAGTAACATTTAAAACTCTAAATATTTCAAGATAGTGTGGGTTTGTTTATTTTGTATTAGGTTTCATTCTCATTGTTATTCTTCTTAACAATAAATAAAGAATTCAATGTATATAATAGCCTTTCTTGACTGTTTTACAAGTGTATTACTTTTTTTGTTTCCATTAAAAGTTAAGTGAACTTCATTAAACTTATGAAGGATTTTCATCCAAAACCCTGAAACCTTTTCATTGTTTGAACTCAATGATTTAAAATTTCTTAAAACACTCAGATCACGTACCTTATACTAATATTTGGACATTGTTCAGAAAATTACCCAATCTTTAAAAAAAAATGCTTTCCTTGATTAAGTAGTGCAGTATTTGAATTTATTTTATTATCCAACCAAATTTGTGAATACATCTGAAGTCGAGTTCACCCGACCCAAAATACTCCAACATGCCTCCTCCCCCATCCAAATTCTTGGATTGGCCCCTGGTAGTATGCTTTATTTATTCAGTTTATAGTCTTGGTCTTGATATGTTTATGCTAAGAGTTAGTAATCCAGATGTAACTGATGCAGGGGCAGCACTCACTGAACTGGGGAAAGAAAAAGGAATCGTCGTGCGATTTGTAATAGGAAGAAGGTCTATATATATTGGTGATTCAAATATAATGGAAAGGTTTCTTAAAGAGGCATGTTAACTGATTTTATGCATCAATGCAGTGTGAATAATGATGACAGTTCAGACAACGAGGCAGAGAGTGAAAACAGGCAGGCTAATGACTTCATCATTCTTGTATGGAAGTTCCAAGAGTCTAAATGTTTTTGGGTTACTCACAGTACTAAAAAAAAAAATGGATAAGGAAGATTGGGTTGACTATTATAGTACACCTATTCATCTGCCTGGATTTCTAGAAACTGATTGCCTGTTACTTTATTGTTTTGTAGAGTGATCATGTGGAGTCCCCAGACGGGGGAGCAAAGAAGTCAAAATTGTTCCTGAGCCATGCTGTGGAGCAGTGGGACGCTGAGTTCTATGCTAAGGTTAATGATGATGTTTATGTTAATATTGGTATGTTATTCTCTAGATAGTAGATAGATTAGATACTGATGTTTTTTGGTTATTTCTGCTTTTAGCGTACATTCTTTGCAGCACGGCTGTTTTCATAGCTTCATGATAAATGTTGATGTTTACATTAACTTGCGTTTCATGACTATAATCTCAGCAACTGTGGATTTGATAAATTACTACTTCATCATAGTACTTAACCTAGAGCAACTCTTTGGGATGTTAGATAGCCTGACATTGCATATAAACATTCATAGGAATGTGAAATGAATAACTATCATTGGCCTTGCTAGATCTTCCATTAAATGAGTAGGGGCTCCTGTTGCTGCTTGAAAACAAATTATACCTGCTTTCAGTTGCTTGCTTTTGTATGATTGTGGTTCCATCACATTATTTTTGAAGTTAGACATATAGAAGGTTTACTCTATAATTTGAAATTGCTGTTGCCACAAAGTTTGTTTCCATTCTCGTGCATTAATACCTCCATCCCGTTATATGATTTTCATATTGAAAAAAGAACAAAATAAGTATATTAATTAAAAGGTGTGAAAGTCAGAAGTTGTGTATTGTTCAAACGAAGAAGGAAGAAATAATGATTGATAGAGGGTTGGTAAAGGCGTAAAGTTAAAAAAATATATATTATAAGTGTAATAATTAGGTGTGGTGGATGGTCTATTTACTAAAGTTGGAATTTTTGTGGTGGACTACAAAATTTGAAAGTGGAAGCTTTGACTAGGGCAGGGAGTAGTATATAATGTAATTTATTGCACCTCTGGAAACCATTGAGTTGAATATTTTTTGTTGGAAATTTCAGATTCTATTTTTAGTAATAAAACTTTCTCCTTTGTTTTACATCTACCAGAACAAGGTTCCCATTTTGCAATTTTTGGCATCCCGTACAAAGGTTCCCGTTTCCAGTTCTTGCAAAGTCTTCCTGCCACTAGAATATTAATATATTAAAAAAGTAATCACAATACTACATCCACATTAAAAATTAATCTATCCAAAATTAGGAGAGATGATGTTTTGTAGGTCTCTTAGGGGAATAATTAAGTGTGTATTGAGTTGAATTTGAGTAAATAGTAAATAAATGTTGAGTGAAAAATGATTGGATTCAATCTAAACAGGATCAAAATGTCTGAGAAGTGCCTGAGATCCCTCTCTTTGCACATAATATGTAACTTGTCAATACTAAGAACTTCTTATCTACTTCTTATCTACAGTACTGAGATGTTAGAGTTATTGAATCTCTAATTGTAACTTTTTGTTGTGCCAGATGCCCTCATGTCTGTGCTTACAAGTCATTTGGACTTTCCTCGTGCTTACATTGGATGCATGAAGTCAGGAGAAGTTATCTCTGAGCAGTGAGTTTATAAGATGCTTAAATCGAGTCAGTTTCTCTTTATTTTATTTTGTTAATTCGACTATTTTTATCTGATTGAATGCAAGAGGTTTAGAAAGACATAACTTTCTTAACGTTAATGTTTGTGCTGGATGAGCAGGAAGCACAAATGGTATGAACCTGATTGGTGGAAATTTGGGGATGGGAAAACGTAAGGATACTCACATTTTCATTTCACATCTTAAAATTTCTACTTTAGATTGAGGATCCAACTTCTTGTTGTCTTTAATTGTTCTGCTTAAGTGCGTACCCAATTGACTAGTGTTATTACTATGGCTGCTGAACTGATGTTTCTTAAACACAGGTACTTTCAGCATGCTTCAGGTGAAATTTTTGCTATGTCAAGAGCATTAGCGCAGTTCGTTTCAGCCAACAGGTCATTCCTTTTGCTATTGATACTTTTCTTAATTTATCATTTCGTAGCTGCATGGTCACTGTATGATACTATTTTGCCTGACATTGTTCTTTCTATATTTGCAGAATGGCCCTGCGTACATATGCCCATGACGATGTTAGCGTTGGGTCATGGTTCATTGGGCTTGATGTGAAGCATATTGATGAAGGGAAGTTTTGCTGCTCATCCTGGTCATCAGGTTGCAATATAATCCAGTTCCTACTTTATTTTCCTTTATATACATGAGGCTATGTGTGGCAGATTGGGTCTGTTTTTCCTGACAAATTCATTAATTGTCCGTCTAATGCTCTGATGGAATGAAATCCTAAATGCTGAAATAGAAGCATGAGAAAAAAAATAGAATTGCACTTATAGTGCTGTGTTTTCGATACTTTATTTCCAGTCAGTTGGTGTATGAGCAAATTATTACTGCTACTATTATTATCAAGAATTTTGGTGTCTAAATAAATGGCAACTGCATTTAACTGCAGGAGCCGTTTGCTCATCTGCTATACAGTGAAGTGGAAATGCTGCGAAGTTAACACCGTTTTTGAACAATATAGAGGCAGTTGTGCTGACAGCCTGACATATATCTTTCCCAATCTAGAATGTTATGAAGAAACCTCAAGATGTTATAGGCGAACGCTGAACTGACTCCTCTGGAAAAGGTTGCCTAGTTGAACTTCATATAAGGTAAATTGATGGTATTAAAACTGAAAGTATCGTACAACTCTTGTGTTACTGATCACTCGTAGTTCCATCCATATCATGTTGTATTGGTCAAATACGATCACAGAATGTTCTACTAATACAATTGTTAATTTTCTTGAGAATATCAATTTGTTTCTAGATAAAAATTATGTGTCTCTCTAGATACTTTGTGTGTTTATAATTTATTTTGGAATAGAGAATGAGCTTTACTCAACAAAAATTAACGTTGACTACCAATTTGGTGATCTTGAAGCATCTGTTTAAAACGTAAAATAATAGTTCCTTTAAAAAAGAAAACATAAAATAACACTAGTAACTGAATCTTGAAAAAAGTTGATCATTCCGAAACTCCAATTGAAACAACCTGCGGATTATCCTAGGACTTGTGTGCCTCAACCAAAGTCAGCAAAATCATCAAATGCAACACTGTACCCAAGTCAGTGAAATCATCGTGTTGGCGAGACCTGACTCCTCGAATGTTGACCGGTGGTCGTAGTCCAAATTCTTGGTGGCTCCTGGAATAGCATGGGAAAGCCGATATAGCTTTTCACCTTCTTCTTTAAGCTCGGAAAAACAGAATGACCACAACAGTTGAATTGGATCATTGTGGAGGAAGTTTCTCTTAAGTCTGCGACCATCAGGGAGACAACTCTGACTCTGCAAAGCAAGCTCATATCACATTTGGGTTCTTCTGGCAATGGCAAATAATCAGGTCTCTCTACTTTCTGCTCCACATTGCTCTCATTATTTCCCATTTCATTGTTTTCTCGCATGGATTCATCTTGAACTTGAGGAACTGTAGAACGACTCTATTTGGGCCGTCGTTTATGAATTAAACTGCCATGATGGTCAGAGGGTGTGCCATCCATAAAGCGTTAAACATCCTCCATCAAGGTTGTTGGTTCAACCATTTCTTTCCAAGTTTGCATATTCTGACCTGTAATCGGATCAATGACAAGTATGGCAGGGAAAGAATCTATCTGTAATAGGTACAAACCTTTTTGCCCTCTTCGTTGTGGTCATGTACCTGCAAATTTTGAATTGCGGATTAGATTTTCCTGAGTTTCTGCCAGACAACAAACATTCCCCTACCTTCAATCCTTTGATTCCAGCCAGCATGTACAATCTCCAAGAAATTCGGAGCTTCCTTAACAATGTTGATGAATTTAAACTGTCGCCTAGTTGGAGTTGGGTTTTCAAATAGTTGTACCCTCAGTAGAGCATGATCCGATACTAGCATCAAGAATTTTGACTTGCAGATGGCTGAAAGAATTTAACCAGGTTAAATTAGCCAAAACACGGTTAATCCTGGAGTAGATTGGATCAGAGGAGTGTTTATTTTGCCATGTAAGGTGATCTCCAATACTATCAACCTCAAACAGACCAGATCTATCCATCATACTAACCAGATCAACATATTCATTCAGTGGACAACAGAGCCACCAATACGATCCTGCAATGTCAGCACGTTGTTGAAGTCAACCATCAATATCCCCCTATCCGACTGTTGGGGTTAAATATGTTCAAGAGAATTTCATAATCTTCAGCGATCCTCACTCTAGTGAAGTGCATAGATTGCAGTAAGCCATGTGATGAATTCCCTACCAAGGCTGAACACTTGGTATTGCAAAAATTGCACATCGCTCTCCACAAACTGAATATTAATTTTCGCTGGGTCCTATAGAATCCAAATCCTACCATTTGCATGATAGGCATATTTATCAACATATCTCCACTGGCCACCCAATCTATCCCTAATTTTTTGCTTTTTTCCTCTTTTCCTCTAGTTTCTACAATGATAGCGACACATGTCTGAAGTGCTCGGAGACGGTGCCAATCTCCTTTGTTTTCGCTATCTTATTACACCCTCTCACATTCCAGGAGATGATCATGGGACCTCGTCCAATTTCACTTGCGAACCATTCTCATTCCGAAGTGACTCGAACCCATTATGGCAAGAAACCTAACCCATACCAACCTCCCCAGTGCATCATTCATCCAAAATTTCTTTCCCTTCATCCATATATCTCCTATCTCTCTCAACCGTTGACCATCCATCTTTATCAGTTCTGCCCCTCGGAGAAGCTGCACCATGCTCCATGGAGGTGCTTCCCGAGCCCGAACCTGTAGATGGTCCCGATCTTGCTCCAGCAACCAAACGCGTAGAGGTGGTCACGCCAGGCACAGTCTACGGACTGTCTGGACCTGCCATTGTTTAGCATGTTATTTCTTCGTCAAAGATAAGGGTTTCGGCTTGCAAACATGCCCTACTTTTTGGAAGTGATCACAAAAAAACGGCTCCACTCATATTCCATAGGTTGTTGAAAACTCACTCCCTTCTCATTCTTAATAGTTATGAACTCCCTCAATTTCTTGGTAATGTCCACTTCCACCAACAATCGCACATATGAGATCCTCAACTTTCGAGTCATACATTCATCAATAAATAATGGTTTACCCAGAGCACTCCCAATCTTACCTAGACTTGATGCCCCCCACAAGTGTAGTGGAAGATGTGGCAGCTTGATCCAAATCGGTAGTGTTCAACATATCATCCTTTAGGTTGAATCCGCTAACACATTCCCTAATAAACATGGTCATCTTTAAACACGTATACGGTCCTTCACTCAATATCACATCCCTATCCTCTATTGTCCGAAATTTGAGTATGAAATACCCTCCCTCGTTATAGAATATGTCCGGTAAAGCAACAAAGTTCCAAATTTTGGTCATAAACTGCTTAACAATGTTCATGGTAAGTTCCCCTCCCAATACGTACATGATTAGGCTTGTTTACCATTATTTCAATTCCGATTCAACATCAACCTTTTCAATCACAATTTCAACCTCTCCATTCACGATACTTGGTGTGGAAAAATTAATTGCCAGTCCACGGGAAGTCACCCTATTCTCACATATCACATCAGTCCAAAGTCGTGGAGATTTGTCAGATACCACATGTTTCAGAGTAGCCGAATCAGATGATTGGTCAGTTGTCCAAATCGGAGCAGGGGGTTCACGCCCAATCTCAATATCACTACGCAGTTCAGTTGCAGGGGTCGTGGTAGAAGGCAAAATTCGTCGTACAGGAGGGACAATCATCGACGACGGAGATGGTAAACCTTGAGGACTTTCAGACTCGATTCGCCAATCAATTTCCGGGATCGGGGCGGATAGATCAATCCTCCGCTCTATTTCAGGTTGTCGCTCGCTACTGGGGCGGTGGTAGCATGTCACTTCCCCCTTCCGATTGATGCTCGATTCGATTCACCACCTCCACAATACCATTATTGATCTGTTCAACCAATCGATTATGTTCTTCATTTTCCGCCGTGGCTCCATTCAGGTTGGTTTCCCGTGGGATGTGCTCTGATCCGTCGTTGACGATGCCACATGTTTCTGTGGCTGGCTGCGCCTGATCGAAAGCAACTCGAGTCGAAGAAATTGCAGGCAGAAGACGGAAGTCCTAGAGAGAGAAAGCTCTATAGCAGTTTCAATCTTGATGAGTTTTCTGTAAAACATTATTTATTATTGAACATCAACATTTATAGTATAAACATACACTATTTATGCATACCTCCAATTTTATACAAGAAATGCATGAAACCACAAAAACCAGTATTTAACAGCTAAATATGCACAAATTACATAAAAAAAAGTGTTGAACATATGAAAAATAATAAATAACCAATTTACCGTTAAACAAAAACAATTTTAGTATGAATATATGCAAATTGAGTCAATACACTAGTAATCAGATATGTGGAATATAATGTGTTTATAAACAAACATCAATTATTTACAAATAAACATGCACAATTCACGCATAAACAAATACATGCAATTTAAAACCAATGCAACATAAAATATAATTATAAAGTAATAAAACCACAACATCATTTATGTATAACTTAACATACATAATTTACATGAAAAACTGAACAAAATAAAAAAACTACAATGAAGATGTACCAACAAACGCATAAAAATTAAAGAAAAAACTAACTAAAACTACACAAACATCAACAATTACTAGACAAACATATGCAACTAAAGTACAAATATCAACAATTTCACACAAAATTTGCAACAAAAGATAACTTAGCTAGGAGAGGAGTTTTCCTTAGTGTTGATAATCTTCCGGTGTAAATTATGTGATAATGTTGAGGTTGAAAGTTTGTGGCATTTATTTGGTGAGTCTGCTTTTGTAAAAAAGGCTTGGGTTTTAGTTTACGATTGGCTCAAGTGTAAGAAGGGGGGGGGGGGGGTTTGGATTGAATCTTTATTGAAAAATCATGTGAAAGCAAGAGTGAGAGGAAGTAAAGAGATTTGGATTGTGATATGTCATGCTTGTGAGTGGTCTATTTGGTTGAGAAGGAATGATAGTATTTATAATGTTGTAAGGAAACACCATGGAACATAGTGGATAAATTAAAAAAAAAATTGGAATTGGCTTAAAGGGAAGGGCAAACTTCCGGAATACAACCATGTGAGCTCGTGAATTTTGGAACCATCGCTTTGTTTTTCATCATTTTTAGGCAGGCCTTGGGATTTCGATGGTGAGGAGCAGGCTGCTAGGCTTGGTGTGGAAGCCGACGTGAGCTATTGGGCTCGGAAGTGGCTAGTTGGTGTATGGAAACAAGTGGGTGGTAAGTTTTTTGTCCTCTTTGTTTTGTTATTTCATGATTTAGGAATCTGTTATTAAGTTTCTTTTATGGGATTTTTTTAGTGGTGACTTTGACTTTGGAAGAGAAAGGCATTTTCTTGATTTTTATTGAGACAGGGCAATGCTTTGGTGTGTGCGTGCGTGCTGGCCCACGCAGTAGTCTGGTGGGGGAATTTTTTACCTAGCCGTGGAAATCATCAGTAGTATCAAGGCTTGGGACTAGGGGTCATGTGTTCGTATGGACATATGTATTCCTAGTTTTTAACCCGAGGAGCTAGACCATTGTGATCTAGTTTTGAATATCTTGAGGTTGGTTGTTTTGTGAGTCTGTTTGGGCCGACCTTTGTGGTCTGATCTGGTGCTGACTTTCCGGTGATTTTCCATGTTTCGACCTTTTACTTTCCGGGAGAATCGGCTCGGTAGCCATCATGGAACATTACCTTTTCCTATGCTTTGTGTGTAGATGGGGTATCTCCTCCACTTTGGTCCTGGTTGGGGTCAATCGCGGCTAATACCCCGAACTCTTGGCATCACTTAGTGTTGAAACATACTAGACTCGAGGGGTGACGATGATTACTACCGAGTTGTTCGTCCTTTCTACTTGTGATACTGGTCGTTGATATTGTGGAACACCACCTTTCACTATACCCTGTGTGTAGGGAGGGTATTCCTCCACTTTGGTCTTGGTTGCGGTCAATTGCGGCTAATATCCCGAACTATTGGCTTGACTTCGTGTCGAGATGTACACTCGAGGGGTGACCAAGATTACTTCGTAGTGTCACAAGGGGTTCGAAAAGTGTGAAGTGAGAAGTTTGTGTTGTGCGAGCGGTTTTGGAGATCTATTATTGGGTGTCCTTCTTGAAGTCTGGGATATTAATGGTTCATGTTGATTTCTTGTATCTTTTGTCTCGGTTCTGGATTGAGAAGCGGCGGTTCCCCTTGGGCGTGAGATATTTGAGGCCGTGTTTCTTTTTGGTAAAAGGCGTGGTTTAGAGTTTCGATTATTTGTATTTTGGTTTGGAATTGTGGTAAAGGATGTTAATGTAATGTGGGACTTGAATCTCAAGCATTCCTTATGCTCTTGTACACTTATTGAGTGTATTAATATTTATTTTACAGTTTCAAAAAAAACAAAATTTCACACGAAATATACATTTACGAGAAATTACTAAAACTCACCAAAACCAAACAAAAATTAAAGCATCGAGAGAAGAAACCTGAAAATCGAGGAAACGACAAGGTTATGACTTATATGTGTTGTGTAGTCGGATAACCGTTGGAGAAGACAACCAAAAAAGCTTCAATTGCGGCTAACTGTTTCAAAAGTCGACCAAATGAAAAACGAAACCGGTAGAAAGGTAGATCGGATCATGGACAACTCAAATATATTAAGATTGGTGGCCGGATGGCGGAGATATTGTCAGAGAAGACAATTGAAAAAGCTGCGATTCCGACCAACCGTTTCAAAAGTCAAAAAAATGAAAAAACAACTTATTTCTAAAATTATGTATAATTGTATGTTTGTTTAGGACTTTCATGGACTTTCACAAGTTTTAGTATTTTTTGTGTTGCCCTTGGGGTTTTATAGTACTCCCTCCGTCCCATGAAATAAGACACGTATTAATTTTATGTACGTCCCACGAAACTAGACACATTTCAAAAATAGTAAAAAAGTTATCTCCACTAATTAATTTAATATTCATATTATACTCAAAAATACCCCCACTAACAAAAACTTCCACTAATTAATTTAATATTTATATTATAACAATAAACAATTGACTACATTAAAAACAACGCCGAAAAATTTTGTGTCTTATTTCACGAGACGTAGGGAGTAGTTTTTTTATTTAAAATTAGACTAGTTTTAGAATTTTTAACTAGGTAAGAGATCTAGAGTCCTGTGTAATTTAAATTCCTTTTCTTTTTCATATAAGGTTATGTTCCTTTCAACCGAAAGCTCGTCCAGTTCAGTTACATTCATCATAGTTTTATTTAATTATAATTCATATTATGCACCAGTTCAGTTCAATTCCGTTTGTACATCGGACACCACATTTTCCACACACTTGCTAACTTGAGTGTTGCCCTTCCACCTAAAATGTGCCAATCATCTAAAATGTCCATAAATGATTGGCACATTTGAAGTTGTTTCACGATTTAAGTTAGAAGTCTGCGGGGAGACCAGAGTGCCACCACAACCTACATGAATAAAACCAGCTTCGATATGAACTAAAATGCCAACTAATTAATTAATGAATTATTTAAAATGTGAGTCCAAAAACATCTCTCAATCTCAATTTCAGCGGTTTCAATTATTTTCGTGTCCCATTCTCGAACAAATACAGTTAACCTGCCACTCATCTTCTTCAAAAACAAATTAACAAGTCCTTTATAAATAAGAATAAAACAAGATGTCAAATATTTATTTGATTTGTGCACATTATCCAATAAGAAAAGTAATGAAAACAACTACAGTACATCAACTTGGATAAGCATTGCATCAACTTGTAGCATTTTGCTCCCCCGTTTTTGTTATTAGCAGTAATTGTTATTATATGTAAAATATTTATATTATACTAAAACGGGAGAACACGTTATATATATTTAATTATAAAAAAATAGACGAAGTAAATTGAGATAATCAATACTATTATTGTTTATGATTATATATTGTATTTTATCAAGTTGAAAAGAGCTTAATAAAACCTACAAAGTTACAATATGCTTATCCTTTATGAATAGTTCACCTACTCTTATAAATTTATTAGAATTAATTAAAAAGTACATGGAAGAATATGTATTGGTCGCGAGAATCAACATACTTTGCAACTCAGATCAATATCAATTCTTAAAAAACCTTAAATGTAATCAAATAACCTAAAAAAATTTTAAATATATTATTTCATTTTATTCATATGGTGTATTCTTATGTTTTAATGACATGTATAGTTTATTATATATGATATATGATATAATTATGATATAATATTTAAAGTATTCCGGTTGAGGTATGAGAAATAGTTTTGAATGTGTAACTGGGGAAAGACACATCTAGTGACATTTGACCTGCCGCTTCAAATGAAAAGCATGCATTCAGCTCTCCTCACTTTCGTTTCCATCCATCCTGCCAAATCAGTTATTTCAACATTCAAGTTGCTGTTTCATTCGTTATATTTTTAGCTTTTGCAAGTCATTTCATCACTCAGTCATCATTATAGACTTGATTTTGATACTACTATATATCTTTCATTTAATCACCCAATTTTTAGTCAATTCAATTCAAGGATCAATTCAAAAATCTGACTTTTCAAAATTGTTATAATGGTCACCCTGTATTAAAACATGGACTACTTACCTCCTTTTTAAATGCCTTTTCCTTGGCATACCAAGGCACTTCAGTACATGTTTCTGAAAAGTTCTCTTAAGGTTTCTTGATTCTACTTTAGTTTCAGCGGTGACAAAGTTTTGGTAGTTAGAGTTAGTTGGACATTCACAAGAACTTGGCTTTTTTCCTTTCGTGTGTCACGGAAAAGAAGGGAAAAATCTCTTAGCTAGGTGTCTCTTCTTTCAAGAACTAGCCTTGCTTGCTACTATATAAATCGTTAGTGGAATTTGTTCATAAATTCATGCCGGGGTTCTTGAAATGGATCATAGTTCTGCTGGATATGTCAACAACAGGTCAGCTGTTGAGATCACCAAGGACAGGAATGGAGTTCCTCATGTGATTCTCACGAGTCCTCGCGGAGCATCAGGGCGGGTTAGATCATGTCTACATTATGATATTTCTTGATAGGACGATTATAAAGGATTGTCATGTTTAGAGGGAATCTGGAGGTTTGAGTGTTAACAGTTTTATATTTTTTATTCTGTTTCAGGTCAGCCTTCATGGAGGACAGGTTCTTTCTTGGAAAACCGAATGGGGCGAAGAATTGTTATTTACTAGTACTAAGGTGTGTTGCTGACTCTTTAATCGATCAAATGTTTGACTGATAGAAGCTTAGATTAAGCTGATTTAGAGATGAAGAAAATAATTTCATTTCTTATATTCGTTCAATTCCAGGCCGTTTTCAAGCCGCCTGCAGCAGTCAGGGGAGGAATTCCTGTTTGTTTTCCACAGGTATCCTAGCATATCTACACTGGTGGGAGAATTCATGAGGATTTTACGCTTACTTTTCGTAGCATCAAAACTGATGTATACTTGTCTTTTGGTTAATTTCAAGTTTGGAAACCGTGGTTCTCTGGAGCAACATGGATTTGCAAGGAACCGATTGTGGGTCTTAGATGAAAGCCCTCCACCACTCAAGTCCTCTTATCCACATAGTGATGCATTTATCGACTTACTACTAAAACCAACTGATGATGATCTGAAGATTTGGCCCCATAGGTAAGCCTTGGGACTCTCATGAACAATATATGTTTATAGGTTTATATTTTGGTTCTTCTTAAGCGTCGACTTCTGGCACTGTCCCACAAGTTTCAGGTGATCAGGTCTAATGAGTGCCTTGGGCCCTTGGCCTTTTGCTTGCTCATATCATTGTTTAAGAAAATTTGTTTTTTTTCAGCTTTGAATTCCGTCTTAGGGTGCTTCTGACTGTCGATGGATGTCTCAACTTGATATCACGTATCAGGAATGTCAACTGCAAGCCCTTTAGTTTCTCGTTTGCGTATCACACATACTTCGCTGTCTCAGATATCAGGTGAAGATACTCCTCAAAACATCAACATCTAATAGAAAACATGATCTTAGTATATTCTAAAACTTTATGTTGTATAGCGTAAAGCCATCCAGATAAATGTAGCTGAAACTTTTATTGTAATAACAGTGAAGTGAGAGTAGAGGGATTGGAGACTCTTGACTATCTCGACAATCTGTGCAACAAGGAACGTTTTACAGAACAAGGCGATGCTTTAACGTTTGAATCCGAGGTAATCTAATCTCTTCTTCGAGTCTTTCCTTTCCTATTTCCTCACTGTAGATAATCTTTAATGATTAGTATTTCATTGTATACAGATTGATCGAGTTTATCTGAGTTCATCCGATGCAGTGGCTGTATTTGATCATGAGAAAAAGAAAACTTTCGTGATCCGAAAGGAAGGACTTCCTGATGTTGGTAATGATATTAAACATGTCCATAGTTATTGTGTTAAATTTATGGTTCTTAATAGCTACACATCAAGATATAGACAATGTTTTGTTCAACTATGGGCTAATCCATTGTCCAAATTGTCATGACAGTGGTTTGGAATCCATGGGAAAAGAAATCGAAAGCCATACAAGATTTTGGAGACGAAGAGTACAAGCAGATGCTTTGTGTCGACGCAGCTGCCATAGAGAAACCAGTCACATTGAAGCCTGGGGAAGAATGGACTGGACGACTTGAGCTCTCTGTAGTGGCGTCCATTTAACAATTTTGATTGATTTGGTTGTCGAAGGGCTAAGTTCTCACAGGAAACCTGTAATGATACTAATATAGCTAATTTACTCTGGTGGGCTTATTTCTGTGTCACACCAGAAGGAACAATAAAACTCAGCTGATTGCTCTATTATTTGATTCATGAATTGAGTACTAAGTTTTGATTTTGTATGGGCAAGTGTCATATGGTTTGTTGTAAAATTTTGAAACTCATGTGCAATGAAGACTACAGAAATTTTGCCAGATTCTTGAAACATATCTGCCGTGGAAATATAGGAAAAGAAGAGTGCATAATGGACAATTACAAAAACAAGAAAAACAAATTTAAAAATATATCGGAGCCACGGTCGATCCTGGGACCTGTGGATGTACAAATATTGGTGGTGCTCATGTTTTGTGTCCCTAGTGAGAATGTCTTTATCAAACCTTATAAATGTTACAAAGAATTATATGAAAGTTCCATTCTAATTTTTTACGGTTAATGTTTTTAAACTTTAAAATTAATTTACTCATATAATATATCTAATTGATATTTTTTTAAATATATGATGAAAATTTAACATATGATCTTTAATAATATGAACTTTTAATTTTTTTACCAACGTTATTTATGAGTTATTTGCATAGGAAGTTTATAAATATTGATCATGAAAAGTTAAACTGGGACATTCAATTTTAGACGGAGGTAGCATAACTTATGTCCTGAATTATATTATCTCAGTTTCATCAAATTTCATAGAAATATTAAAAATAGCGTATTTTTATCAAAATGATAAAAATAATTGGAACATTTAAAGAGAATCATCTTACCAATTGAGTTGCATTCGTTCAATTCAACTGAAAACTTATTCAGTTCAGTTCCGTTTCATTTGTTCAATTCAATTCTGTTTAGTTATATTTTATACTATATTTCAGTTTACTAAATTTTAGTTGAAGAGAACGAAGTCTGAGGAGTGAGTAACATAGAATCCAAATGCCCATTTGAATGAAAATAGTTTCAAATTTTAACATAATTTAAAGTTATTTCCATTTAAATGAACATTTGAATTCTATGCCACCCACCGTCTTTTTATTATTATAATATATATAATATATAAAATACCAATTAACATTATAACTATGGTTTTTAAGTTGCAAGATCCAATCTGAAAGATTACAGGACCAGAATTGTTCATAGGATACATATACTTATCTACGTACACGACCAATTATTTAATGACAAGTAGTTTGATTCTACTACTTCGCTACATAATTCAACATGAATCCTATTAGAACATGGTTCATATATGAATTTAAAACTTCACTTGCCTTAAATCAATGAAGATGAGAAACAAGAATTGTGAAAAGATCCAAAAAACGACCTAATATTCGACATCATATTCTGAATGACTGGCACATTAAAACTGGCACATTAAAACGGAGATGAGTAACAACATAAAATGGCATGTAAAGAATCTTCTTTTCAAAAATAAGCTAAAGATACATGAGAACCTAAAAAAACTAGTTGATGGTATTAAATATATGTATAATGTTTGAATTAATATCAATAATATTTTATGAGTAGACGTGTATATTATCAATATTTTTAGTAAAATTTATAGTATTAGTCCGTATGTTTTAATCACTCCATAAGGATACTTGGATTGCAATCTCTTTAATAATAATTTTCTGAAATGAACTGAAATATGATATAAATTATTTAAATATATATAATAAAAGTGGTGTCCATTCACAACAAAGAGACATGCCACATAGATAAAATCTTATGTGGCATGCCTCTTTGAATTTTGTTCAGTTTCATGAATAAAAATAAATCAAAAAGAAAATATCAATTTAGAAGTAATTATTTAATTTTGATATGTTATAATTTTTATTAAATCGTATATCACTGTATATGTAAAACTCCGAAAAATATTTTGAACATATATTTGGATTCATCTTGGCAAGACGAATTTATAGACACCAATCTTATATAGATAATGTTGACTAAATAAATCATTTACATATTAAAATTAAAAATTTATAAATTTAAAGATATGTTCTGATATTACGATGAAACGAATTCATAAATTTCAATTATTCATCAAAATAAGATATAAATTTAAATAAGTATTTATATTTTATTTTCACTATTTAATTTTAGTGTTTTGATTGCATAGTGTATATATATTTTATTGAGTCTCAAATAATTTTATCTATGTAACTCAAAAATATATTTTAATTAAATAAATTATTAATTCATTAAAATAAATATAAATGTATTAAAGAAATGTATTTTTTAGAACTACAAATATATTTCATCCAAAAACAAGTTAGTACAACAGACAACCGAAGTCCACACTATTCGTATTATCAAATTCAAAACACAGCCTATGCAAAATTGGACTTTATTCTCCACAACTTAAAATCACTTCAGTTTAGTTCAGTTCCATTCAGTGCAATTTAACTTGGCTCTGCTTAGTTATAATTTATACATTATTTCAGTTCAGTTTAGTTTAATTTAGTTTCATCCAGTTCAGTTCAGATCAGTTAACCCCAAAGCAATTTATCAACATGAGGTTTAAATCAAGGATATAAGACTTCCGTCGAATTAAACAAAGTATAATCACACTTTAATTTCAGCTAAATCAAATAGGCTTCTGCTAAAAAAAAGTGAAAGATTCCAACCATACCATATGATATAAGCAAACTCAACCACCCCCGCCTCGAACATATGTGAAAGCCACCCTTTAACACTAGCCTTACTGATCAGTCACATAGGTAAAATTTGATGTGGAATGTATCTTTGAATTTTATGGAGTTCCATTGCAAATCCATGTACGATCTCTCTTAATTTTGAGACATTGTTGTTTGTCTCTGTCTCATGTGTCTGATGAAATGTTGAAGTAGACAAGTGTTTGTGGTCCAATGTCATTTAATTCGAAATAATGATTAAGGGTGTTGATCCAGATAACGGCAAAGGAAAAGACTAGAGGGGGGGGGGGGGGGAATAGTTTTTTCAAACTTTCGTCGATAAACAGTCTTTCTCACAAACTTGG
>JAYMSP010002020.1:0-26871 GCA_036897095.1 Plantago elongata | reverse complement strand
GGCGTTGAGATTGAAACCAGAACGGTTAAAAGGAAAAGGAGACAAAGAAATGTATTGCTCGATAGTTTTGTCATTGTTTGAAAATGTTATGTGAGATTTGTTTATTTTGTTTGATGGTCTTACTAGTGTTGCGAAATTGGGTTTATGTAGGGAAAAATCTGGTTGGATCATTAATAAAAAAATGGGGAAATATCAAAGATTATCCAATTATTTCAAACATTTGGGTTTTGACTTTGAAAATTTCAAAGAAGAGAAGTAAGAATCTTAACATAATCTGAGTTGACAACATTGCATGATCTGTACCTAATTGAAAACATATGAATGACCTAGGAGAATGGTTCCTCTCTTAGTTATTTCAGTTTTTAGGTGAACTACAAAAAATGATGAATGATATTTTGTTGGAAGTCGAACTGATCATGAGACCCAAGAACATAGCCAAGGCGCGAGCGGTGGCTCCCATAATCATGTATGGAGACTCAACTAAGTATTACTTTTAATTAATTCAATTACTATTTTACGTTTACAATTATTTCAGTTAATTTAGTCCATCAACGTAGCTTAGATAATAAAAATTTGTGGCCCGTAAGTTAAGAGAACAGCCCCCTGACCCGTGAGTAAACCCTAGGAAGAATATCTGATATTTAAACCAAAAACCCTAATTGTAATTGTCACTGATGATTTATGGTTATTATTACCATTGAATAAACGTTAAATCCATCGCAAAATCGAATACATTATAAAATTTCTGTTTGTGTGATTGATACGTTCTTCTTTTTCTTTTAATATGTGATCAGGATTCTCTTAATAACGATTTAGAAAGTAAATTACCGGTTAATTCTTACCGGTTAATGCTTGAGTATATCCCTATATATATGTACGATACTCCAATGTATGGTGAATACACATGCAAATGGTGTTTCGTCAACAAAATACACGAAAGAGTGGACATGATTAGTAATAAAGCAAGTCAAATTAAGTTGTAATTTTCGTCTATTAAATTAATCTGAATTATTTGATCAAAACAATAATGATTTGACTATTATATATATATTCTGATGATGATACATATTCTCATGATCCCATCGTGGCATTTGTTTTTGATAACTTTGTCCCACGTGTAATCTCAAAGGGATAATATATTAGAAGGTACTCTCAACGTTATACAGTACATGCACAGTTAAAAATGAAAATGACTTGAATTTAAATAAATATATATTCTACTAAAATTATGCAAATTTTGTCAATTGTAATCTATTTAACCGTTCTTTAACTAAAAAATGCGCCAAGCTTATTGCGTGAAACTTGGGATAATTAATTAAGGATTAGTATCCAACTTTTGTACTACTACTTAGTATGCATGCGTGATGCGGCGTGTGATAGTAATCATAGAAATCATGCATGTGAAGCAATTCATAGTTATTCCAGTTTTTGGAAAATATAATGTAATGAAATGCGGTGAAGCAATTCATATTTTTTATCTTAAGTGCATTATTTATGTACGCATTTCTTTACTATCTTAAAAAATATTAAATACTTTTCTTTCCAAAATAATTCCATAAACCTATCTCAAGTCAAGCTAGTGATTGATATTCATTTTTTTCCAATTTCTCTATAGCATCAGCTTATGCGACTAATGTAGTCAAACATTATCTAACTCTTTTTAAGGGGTGGATTTTCTAGTGATATTTTTTATATCTACAAAACTTAAACTCGAGATTTTGTTTAATTAAACTCAAGTCCTTACCACTTGAGCCAATAATTATTGGTGGAGATGAATTTGGAATCATAAATGATAACTTAGAAGCATCACGTTATATATAATATAGAGAAACTGTCTTACAAGAAATTAGCTAGGTTTTAGTTTTTGGTTTTATCAGAATGAATATATAGTTAAGTGTGAATACATTTATACAAACTGCCCCTTATCGTGATTATTTGCAAGCCTCATGCCCCTTTAGGACGATCAAATCACACATTCAAATTCACATAGTGATCATATTTATACTTCTTGAGGTTACATCATAGTTCCAATTTTAATTTTTCTAACTAATAAAAGTCTTTACTCATGATTTATACGGGAACTTCACTAAATGTAACCTACCGTATTTAAATAAAGACGTGTCGTTAACTAGTAAGAGGTTTAAGCATATCTAGCTAACGTTACTATTCCAATTGATAAATTAGCTAAGGGATTGAATTTGAAGTGTGAATTGGAACCATCTGATGCACATCGACAAGGAAGGCAACACCACACACGAAATCGTTGAAAGAAAATTTAATACCTGGCTAATTACGTTCTACAAATATTAATTTACTTTACAAATATAGATTAGTTTATCACGATGAAGCTGAAAGTGACAGTGAAGACTAGAAGAATTAATTACGTTGAACATATATTATATAGGACATACTTCTACACCCCTGCTAAAACGATTATTCTCCGTTTTCCTTTTTGCTTATCTTCTGATAGCTCTAGAGTCTAGACACACAAGAGTTCGGAACAGGGCTAGAGGCATGCGAATGATGTGAAATCTACTCATTTATATTAATATACTTCAAGTCTTCAATAACATTTTTCGTGCGCGTTCATGATCAATTTCAACCTTTTAGACGATGTTGCCAGTTATTAATCATCCCGACATAGAGGGAATTAGGTTAGATATGCCATCCACACACTTGGGCCATTGTATCAGTTTTAAACTGGGCCTTTCTTTAAATCTGGGCCACAAACACTTGGGCTTTTGCCATAGCTTGAATTTCTTTAACAAGACTATGAGGCAACTTGGCAAGGACTCAATTGAATGAAAAAGAAAGATCTGGTCCACATTTGAAATTAAGAAACAGTCATTTAAAGTGGTACACAGTACACACACCAAGCTGCAGATATTGTTAAACAAAATCCGTAAAATCCTTCAATATTAAATAGCGCCTGGTCCTGGATAGAATTTTAGACACTCTTGATTCTTCCATTTACTGCAAAACATATCAATTGTTGGTGTGATCTTTCTTCATCGATAAAAATTCAATACAAAAATTTATGGAATTCAAATTTTTGTGAGAGTCCAACAATACTGTATAACTAATTATGCGGCGTTGTGTGTAAATTATAAATTTTTATGTGTTTATAAATTTTATATTAATTATACGACTAAATCTTTTTGAATGGGACTCTCATAACTTTCCGGCCTCCTACGACAATCTTCAGATTTGTTCTTGAAGCTCAACTCCGTACAGAGAGCATTACATAATTGAAGAAGCAAGACAAAGTCCATTAACTACATGAAAGATGAATCAATTGTGTCTTTATTGTTTCGGTATATATATACACACACACGTGTGGTACTCATAAATATTTGTGAGCTACAAAATGTGATTGTTAGAAATTCAAATTTAATTGGGTTGGTATAATTGTATTGTCTATACTCTTATAAATACTTTAACTTTCACAGGTGTTTTAAACTTTTAGATAATTTCACAAGTGATGATGATTCTTTAATAAAAACTTAAGTATGAATCATTATTAATTAAATGAACTTTTCAACTAATTTTGATGTGATAAGTTGGCAACCAGATCTTGTTTATTATGAATTTATAGACTACACATACGACCAAAATATATGGGGTTATATTTGCTTATATTTCTTTAGTCCAAAGATCTATGTTTACATTTAATTTTCTTCTTTACTTCTTAGACGAGCTCCAATGGACCGCCGTCGGTACGGCGTTGCGCCCGACGCCGCATCGAATTTGAAGATATTTAATATATTTAGAATATCGCTACAAAAAATATTTTCAACATTTTTATATTTTTTTTCAATTGAATTTTTTAAGCACTATTTCAGGACTCTACATCGGGCAAGTATCAGTGTAAGTATCAATCTCACAATAATATTTGAACAAAATTGATGTGTAGAGTTTAAGGATGCCATACCAAATGAAGTTAGACATGTAGTATAACAATTAATTTATAAATTTTACGGGCACCGCGCTGCTTGCGGTGCATCATTTCTAATAAATAATATTCAAGATTGATGTCTATGGATTCGTCTTGTCAAGACGAATTCAAATTTATGGCCAGAATATTTTATAATATTTGTAGATAAATTAAGTTATATAAGTATAACAACAAAATGTATATATGATTGACTAATAATAAATGATAAATTATATTTTGATTTATTTCTTTGTATGGATTTTCTTAGATAAGTTATAAAAAAAAATCAAAATTGTTATAAATTATCATATTTAATTTTGGCTTTAGTCCTATACAATATGGATGTAATAGATACTTGTATTTTAAATATATATATGAAATTTTAAAATAGAAACATCAACATTATTTATAAGTAATTGACAAACTAAATTTGAAGTGTTGATAAAAAGTTAAATGGACAAATAAAACTGAGATAAAGGGAGGGGAGTGTTTTTTTTTTTTCTAATCCTAATAGGTAACTTCCCAATTCACTATTAATAATTATATTCTTTGATCCTATAATTTAGATTCAATTCTCTATAGCTTTCATTAGTTTATTATATTATTATTGAATTAATATAAATTTTAAAAGTAAAATTATAAAATAATAAATTAAGTGTGCGTAAGATACCGTTTATGACAAACTAAACTTTTTTTAGCCTCGAATTAAATGTATTGGAAAACAAAATTTTCAAAGATTGATAATTTATATTTTGTGGCTTCAATTTGCCACATGAAATATACTTTAATCTTCAAGTTATAATTAATTAATTAGAGATGAATTAATTTCATTAATTCAAGTAGGCGTACAAATGTTCAAATATGATAGAGTAGAATATGGTAGAGCAGTGCCTTTGTCACTATGCAGATATCTTTGGCTAATATATGGGCCAAATTATTCTGCCTATTACACCACATATTATGACTTTAGTTTGGTTAATAAGTATTATATTTCATATATAATTTAGCATTACATAGCTATGAAAATAGGGAAATTTAACAACTATTGTGTAGAGAAAAACTAATACTACAAATATTTATGAATTAAAATTCATTTTTTTCTTACCTGAATTTGCCATCTCATTTTTGATTATATATATGACACAACTCTTCTTTCTCTTAACTCATCACTTTTATAATATATTAACTCATCACTTTTATAATATATATAGATAGATGCTAGAAAAGTTTGCAGAACAAAATATTGTGTCAAGGACCAAATTGCAAGTTGGAAGAACGGAGGACCAGGACAATAATATTTAGAAGACTATAAAATGGAAAGGACTCGATTGAATAAAAGAGAGAGATTTAGGCCGCATTTAAAATTAAGAATCATACAAGAAAAGTGGTACACCCCTAGCCACAGATATTGTACTTCCCAAAATATAGGGTTTTTACTTTTGTTAATGTATCACATAGCATTCTCTAATATGTATAGTATTTTCAGTGTACCATCTACTCACAATGAGCGTGTACTATTTATTAAATGATTTGATTTTTCTACCGTGAATAAAAATTCAATTTTTCAGTTTGTTCTTGAAGCTCAACTCTGTTTTGTACTGTTCTTTGGTTTCTCTTCTTAATTTGTGTAGTATTATTTTTTACAGACTACAGAGCAATAAATGAGTGAAGAAGCAAGACAAAGGCCAGTAACTACTACGAAAGATGAATCAATTGTGTAGTATAGATTGTATCTATATATGAGCCCTTATTACATAAGAATACACACTGGTTTATTTAAGATTCAGCAATGGGCATCAATCATGACAGTACTACTAGAAGAGTTTATCTTCGAGACAGTAAAGGCGGGATGCTTTGCTCATTTCTGAACAAGTTGGATGGATCGACCTTAGTCTTGACACGAACCAGCCGTCTGAAGTTGTTATTGAAGTACTTGTGCCCCCAAACGCTTGCTTGTCTGTAGCTTGTATTCCCTTGGTTGTTCATCCCAATATCAAGATCTCTGTAATTGAAATATGCTCTTCGAGGAGATTTTGATACATAAGGCTCCATGTAAGCATAAAGACTCCGTATCCAACTCATGTGCCTTTCAGATTCTTCACTATCACCAGGAGTCCATACTACACCGTAATGGATCATGAACCTGATACCTTCCCTGTGAGGAAAAGGTGTTTCGGATTCTGAGACTGTGTTCAGCACCCCTCCATATGGACTGAGTTGCAGTGAAGCCTGATTTACTATTTCTTCGTTCAAAAATCTCCAGATTCCTTCAAGACCACTTTCTGAAATGGGCTGCTGCACGTAGTCCGATTTACCCTTGAAGTATCTTATGTTCCCTTGAGTCCTATTCAGTAGAATTTCGTGTGACACATTTCTAAGACCTGCAAAAAAGAGTGTGGAATCTATCCAACTCATTTCAATGCAGTCCTGCTCCACCAAACCCAACTCTGGAAAGTTCTCTTGCATTAAAGGTAAGAGATCATGAACACGACCGAGGTAAAGAGTAGTGAAAGAGGCTTGTATGGTTCTGTTCCCGGTTACAGGAGATATTATGTTCCTTAAGAAAAGTCTAAGCAGAAGGTTTTCATCAATGTTATCAGCAATGTACTGCCATTTATGTACTAGTTGAGTCGCGTTCTGTTCCAGTGTTCGTGAAACATTGAAAACAGTCACTGTCTCAGGTACTGTAATCAGGTTCACCTTAAACGCGATAACTATTCCGAAACTTGTACCTCCACCACCTCTAATTGCCCAAAACAAATCCTCACCCATAGATCTTCGATCCAACACTCGGCCATTTGCATCAATTAATCTCGCATCAATGATGTTATCAATGGCTATGCCATGCCTACGAGACATCATGCCATATCCTCCTCCACTGAAGTGTCCTCCAACGCCTACTGTCGGGCAAACACCTGCATAATCAAATGGTTTGTCAGATACAACAAAAAACAAGTGATCAGTGACTGTTTGCAAACAACTTAACAAGCCTGATCTAATTTAACAGTCGTGTCATTTATGTACCTGCTGTGAAAGCAAGAGTCCTGCTTCTTTGCGCAATAGTATAATACAGTTGCCCAAGTGATGCTCCTGTTTGAACCCAAGCAGTATTATCTTCCTCGTTAATCGATATTGATTCAAAGTTTCTCATGTCAATCATGACGAATGGGGCTTCAGAAGTTAGTGCAAGTCCCTCATAGTCATGTCCACCGCTTCGTACTCTAATCTGCACACCAAGCCTCCTGGAGCAATGAACTGCCGCTTGAATTTCAGATTCATGATCAGGGGTGACAATCAGCATAGGCCTCAGCCTGGAGCTCGGTATGTGGCGTTGATTTCGCACTGCGGATAGGAAAACCAAAGAGTAGGAGGCATTACTTGGAGTTAAGATATCATCAGCATCAGGTGCTGAATTTCTATACTGGACAAGGCATTCAATAAAATCAGTGTTGGTATGATTTGAAGAAGCTGCCAAGATAAAAAGGTCTGCTGCTATAAAAAGTAGAAATGCAACACTATGAGACTTCATTTCTTGATGTTTAATTATGATATGATTAAGTTGGTGCTTATTGAGGATCAAGCTTATCCCATTTATAGAATATAGTTTACAGACTTTTATTAAACTCGTGTAATATCAAATTCAACCGTTCACATCAAGTTTGATGACAATTCATGTTACTTCTTGGAGTTGCTTACTAAATTTCTTTGATGATCTTATCTTTGTTGATAGATGTTAAGCATGAAGAAAAACTGAGCAAGCTTAGGTTGAATTAATTCTAAGTTACAGTATATAGAGCTGATGAATTTTCGACTCAGTCGATGTAATAATATTATATATATACTACTCCACTATATAGTTAAGTGCTAGAAATTCATTTTTAATTGTAAGTTGATTAATAAGACATAATACAGCAAGTTTCTGTCCGGATTATAATATCTCGTACAGTCTGCCATCAATATTTTTATTAGCCATCCAAATTTCTTCCTAAATTTTAATTAGTTTCATAAGTTGTCCATGTTCATTAAATAAACTTTTTGGTTTGAATTGTATGGATAAAAAATTAATTGAAAGTTCAACATAATTGTTATATATGTGTGAACAGTTGACGACGACATATCCGATCTGGTATATAGACTATACTATGGAACCAAAATCAATCAGGGTTACTTAGTTGTTTATTTATTTATTTATCGAACTCGGTTCAATTCAGTTTAGTTCAATTCAGATTATTTCGGTTATTTTAGGTTCGGATAAGCTAACAGTGACATGAGTTCATATAGAGCAATTAAACGACACTAACCACACAAAAGAAGCGACAGTTTCATATGGAGCAATCAAACTACGTTATTACCAAAAAATGAAGCTGTCAGAATATACTGAATGCAGATAGATCATTACAAAGAGATCTAGCTTGGAAGAATCGAACAATGTTAAGTTAAGTTATATATAATAAATGTTGTTTCCAATCTAATATCCCTTAAAACTTGAACTGAAAATCCAAGTAAAAATGAAAACTGCAATGATTCAACTCCTTCCAACATTCTTCATCATCTCATCCTTTGTAATTGTTTCAGTCTCTTCTTCCAATTCATCTTCTGACAATGCATTCATTCAGTGCATGGAGAGTTATTCAGATCCCTCTAACCAAATCTCTTCAGTTCTCTACACTCAGGACAACTCTTCATTCTCCTCAGTTCTTCAATCCTACATAAGAAACCTGCGGTACGACAAGCCCACCACCACAAAACCACGATTCATTGTTACCGCGTTACATGTTTCTCACATTCAGGCTACAGTTCTATGTGCAAAGGCGAACGGTTTGAGGCTGAATATCCGAAGTGGGGGCCATGACTTTGAAGGCCTGTCATATGCATCAGATGTTCCTGATTTCATGATCCTGGATATGTTCAATTTTCGTGCAGTTAATGTTAGTATAGAGGAAGAGTCTGCTTGGGTTGAGTCAGGCGCGATTCTTGGCGAACTGTATTACGAAATTGCTAACAAGAGCAATGTTTACGGCTTCCCTGCCGGTGTTTGTCACACGGTTGGTGTTGGTGGGCACTTCAGCGGTGGAGGATATGGTAATATGATGCGAAAACATGGCCTTACTGTTGATAACATTGTTGATGCCAAGATAATCGATGGCAATGGAACGCTTCTGGATAGAAAATCTATGGGAGAGGATCTTTTTTGGGCTATTACTGGTGGGGGTGGATCCAGCTTTGGTGTAGTCCTTTCATATAAAATCAAACTGGTCAGGGTTCCTGATATTGTAACGGCTTTCAGAGTGTCAAGAACATATGACGAAAATTTCACTGATCTCATTTACCGCTATCAAGAAGTTGCGGCGAATGAGTTTCCAGAGGAATTATTCATCAGGCTTTCCCTGGATGTCGTAAATACCACGACTCAGGCAATGTTTCTTGCCATGTTTCTTGGAAACTCGAAAAACCTCATCTCTGTAATAGACAAGAGCTTCCCTGAACTGGGATTAACAGAAAATGATTGCGGTGAAATGAGCTGGGTCGAATCGTTACTTTTCTGGGAGAGCATACCCATTGGAACACCTGTTGAAACTCTCCTCAATCGCAGACCTTCTGGCCTCAAATACGAGAAGAGAAAATCGGATTATCTGAAAAAACCAATTCCTAAAGATGGACTGGATTTCATATTCAGCAAAATGGTGGAACTGGATGGTCCTGGCCTAAGATTCAACCCCTATGGTGGTAGAATGGATGAGATACCAGCATCTCAGAAGCCGTTTCCCCATAGAGCTGGTAACCTTTTTAAGATTCAGTACGCAGCAAATTGGAAGGAAAATACAACACAAGTGGCTGAACATTACTTGAATTCAACGAGAACATTGTATGGTTACATGACGCCGTTCGTGTCCATGAGTCCAAGAGAAGCGTACCTCAACTACAGAGATCTTGACATTGGGATTAACCAAAATGGGAAAAATAGTTATATGGAAGGTGCTGTTTTCGGAGTTAAGTACTTCAAGGAAAATTTTGACAGGTTGGTTAAAATTAAGACAAAGGTTGATCCTGATAACTTCTTTAGGAATGCACAGAGCATTCCTGTCTTGCCAGCCCTTGAATAATTCGAGTACAAATTACCTGTTCGGTTACAATTATGTTTTTTTTCTTCCTCAGATTCTCTGCTCAATGTGTTTTGTAACATCTATGGAGAAAATTCTTGTAAATGAACTCTTAAAACATTGTTTTTTACATATGCAATAAGATAAAGGAAAGGAAAGCATGAAAGAGTAATCAGATGAACATTCATAGTACAAGATGAGATGATAGGAATACATTATAATGTAGGATAAACAAACAAATTAGGCCTTAAGATGAAGCTGCTGGATGTGTTACGACCTTTAGCAGCATAGGTGGGATGCTTTGTTCATTTGTGAAAAAGTTAGAAGGATCAACTTTAGTCTTCACGCGAACCAATCGTTTGAAGTTGTTCTTGTAGTACTTAAACCCCCAAACGCTTGCTTATCTGTAGCTTGTATTCCTGTCATTGTTCATACCTATATCAAGATCCCTGTAATTGGCATACGCTGCTCTTGGAGAATTGGATGCATAAGAAGCCATGTAACTATAAAGCCTGTGGATCCAGTTTAGGTATCTTTCAGACTGTGATTCGTCTGCTGGGATCCAGCGAACTAAATATTCGATCATGTATAAATTTCCCGCCCTATGAGGGAAAGGTATTTCGAATTCGGAGACCTCATTCAGAGCCCCTCCATATGGACTAAACTGCACTTCTGCTCCATATATAGCTTTTTCATTAAAAAATTTCCATATTCTTGAAGACCACGTTCTGGAATCGATTGCCTCACATAGTCGGATTTTGTCTTAAAATGTAACCTTACACGAAAAGTTCTGTTCAGTAGGACTTCAAGTGGTTAGTTTCTGAAGTTAGCAAAGAAAAGCTCTGATTGGATCCAACTCATTTCAACGTAATCTTGCTGCATCAAACCCAACTCTGGAAACTTCTCTTGCATGATCGACAATAGATCATGAGCTCGGCCTAGGTACAGAGAAGTGAAAGAGGCTAGTCCCATTCCCTTTCCGGTTGTGGGAGATCTAGCGCTTCCAAAGAAAAGTCTAATTGACAGATTTTCATCAATTTTATCAGAAATATACTGCCATTTATGTACTAGTTGAGTTGCATTATGTTCTTGAAACATTGAAACCAGTCACAATTTCAGGCACAACTACTAGGTTCACCTTGAAAGCGAGAACAATTCCAAAACTAGTACCTCCTCCACTTCTAATTGCCCAAAATAATCCCTCTCCCATGGACTTTCTGTCCAAAATTTGGCCCTTTGCATCAATAATCCTTGCGTCAATGATGTTATCAATGGCCAGGCCATGCTTACGAGACATCATGCCATATCCTCCACCACTAAAGTGTCCTCCGTCACCTACACTCGGGCAAACACCTGTGTCCATTTAAAAAATGATTGTGTAATGAAGCGGTGAAACGGATTTGGAATCAGATCGGTGACTTGATGAATAACTTGGTGGATGAAAAAATAAAATTGACTGCTTTTTCTACCCAAAAAAAAGAAAAAAAGAACTAAAATCACTTAGCAATAATCATTTGCAGACAGGCAGAGAATATCAACTTTGTTAACAGAAAACAACATGGAATCAGATCAGTGATTTGATACAATAAACATGGCTGCTTTTCCACTAAAAAAAAACTACAATCACTTGCAAGAATACCTGCTGGGAAAGCAAGGGTCTTGCTTGTTTGAGATAGTGTATAATACAGTTCTCCAATTGTGGCACCAGTCTGAATCCATGCAGTGTTCTCTTCAGTGCTTATTGATATTGATCGATAATTCCTCATGTCAATCATGACAAAAGGGATTCTAGATGTGTACGAAAGCCCCTCAAAGTCATGTCCACCACTTCGAACTCTGATCTGCACACGTAGTTTCTTGGAGCAATGAACTGCAGCTTGAATTTCCGATTCATGATTCGGGGTGAGAATGAGTAGAGGTCGTAACCTGGATGTTGATAAAGGTCGAAGATTTTGGGCTGCAGATTTGTAGGTGGAAAAATAGGATGCATTACTTGGGGAATAAATATGATCAGATGTTGAACTTGATGTAAATTTGACAATACATTCAAGAAAATCATCTCTGCAACTTGATGTAGTACTACTAAATTTACTCCAAAGATTCCATTTTTCTTGTTTGGTTCAAGTTAGGTGATTACAGGATGAAGCTTCTCCTACTTATAGCCAGATTTATAGGTACATAAAGTATACTTTTGGCTTTTCTAAATTCTGGAGGGTCTTTTCCTCTTGAAATCTTGGTACTAATTTTGTCTTCTTGGTACATTGTTGGCATCTAGTAAGTAGCAGTTCAGCAATTCAATATACAGTACTAATACTCAATACATTTATACCGTTGGAATCGAAAAAAAATATTACTGTAAAAAATTTATTTTTAAGTAGAGGTTTGTACTAAAAAATATATTATAATAATTTAATATGTATAATTTAAATGTTATATTTATTAAATAAAATTATTAAATACTAACTTCACAAGCCAGAAATTTTTTTTTTCCAACAAGGAGGTTCATTCATAGATGAATCACTATTTACAGAAACTAAACAATCGATTTACCACTTAAAAGTTTAAATTACTATCACAAATAACTTTAGATAAGTATTTTACATTTTAAATTTCATAATGATAATTATATATATAGATAGATATTATTAAATATTATAATATTAAACATTATAACATTTATTATTATATAAAGGCATAATTATTTAGAGGAGATCAGAAAAATAAAATATTATAGTGTGGAGTTTATTCTTATTTATACCTTGCATCTCCTTCACCAATAATTCAATATAGGAATTAATTACTTATAAGAAACCATGGCTATCATTCAAGAAAAATAAGATACATTAATAGTCAGGCATGGAAAAGTTAAAATTCGTTATTTATTTCATTAGTCCAATGTGTTCTTAAAAACATGTTATACTCCTATTAATTTGTGTGTCTGTTAGACTATCTTTATGTATGATCACTTCAATCATGACATAATTTGAAATCAAAATAGAGTAGTGAATTTCTGATGATAAGATAATAGACTCTTCACTCATGTAAATTCAACCAAGAATACAATCAAGCCGAATTTATAAATGAGGCATCACGACAGATCGAACCTAGAAAGGAGGTTGTAAAATACAGCTTCAAAGATTTCACTTCAGGAATTAGTTAGGGATTATGTTGGGACTTCTCACATTGACGGTTGTACATTTTAGTTAGAGTCGATCATACAAATACGAAAAACATCAAATTTGAACGCTCACGACAAAAAGTACCAAAACGGTAATTATCACAATTTAAAGTATCAAACACAAATTTCCCCCCTTCTTCTTCATTGACCAAAGTCCAAAATCACAAACATTTCCCAAAAGTTGGCTTTTAGGGTTTAGCAGAGGTTTGCTGCTTCTTCTGCAAATCCATACAATTCCGACGAAGACTCATACCGTTCTCACGTCTAGCCCAACGAGGAGGGCAAGAGAGTAATTCCCTTTTCCTTTTGCTTTCGCCTCTACTTTATTTTTCCATTCTGTTAGAATTAATTTGAGTTTTAGCATCTGAGTATTGAGCTGAGTGCAAAGATTACAACTTTTGTACTTGGTTGAATTAGAATTTGGTTCTTGTTGTTGTGGTGAAATGGGTTTATAATTTGACGAGATTTTGGAGTAATGTCGAGTAATTTGGTCTGGAGCTCATGCTGCAGCTCTCCGTCTTTTTCTAACAGTTCAATTGGCTTTGAGTCCAGTTAAATGTTCCTGAATATTTTCTTATTTTTCTTGCTTCCATTTGTTGCTGTTCAAAAGGGATCTTAATTAAAAATTTGACTCTTAAACAGACTGTAACATCACTATGTGAATGTGATTCACTATTATAGCTGTTTCTGGATGTAGTGAAAGAGTTTTCGTAGAGGGTTTTAATTGATTACTTAACCATGCATCCAGAAATATCGGTTTCATCCACGGTTTTTCTAGCAGAAGCTTCACAAATGACAGAATGGATTTGCAGAACACTTCGAGATGGTAGTGTGGAGGGAGAGCATGCTCCTGCTCTCAGCATCAGTGACACAATCAGCTGCCCCCTGGCCTCTTTTGTCTTCGATCACATTCTGTCCCAGCTCTCCTCCTCCATTGTGTCCAATAAATCTCAATCTAAGTTGGTCCCTCTGCTCAAATCTGTTCTACGTTTTTCTTTATTCTATTGTTTATTGAACTTACTTTTTCTTTTCCCTGCATAGAGGAATAGTGTTGGTTGCATTGTCTAGGAGTCCGTTGTACTATGAACAATTCTTGAAGAGAAAAGGACATGATGTTGCTTCTTCAAATGCCTGGTTTGAATTTCTACATTCTTTTAGTTTTACTCTAATTGAGTTTCCTTCCCCGAGAAACTTATTTAAATTATTTGTCACATTGGGGTTTCTGGAATTGATACAGGATTAAAGTTTTGGATTGCTATTCGGATCCATTAGGATGGAAAAGGAAGCTTGTGGAGAGTGGAAGTATCCTGAATCAAGATCCTGGATCTGTAATCGGAACTTATTTATGTGGAGATATTAAAGACCTGGAAGGGCTACTATCATCTATAATGGAAATCGGAAAAGGTCACACAGTAGAGCTTTTTGTTTAGTTTTCTGACTATATTACTCCCAATGTATCTGTATATGAATAATTTTTTTGAAACGGCTAAAGGATGACTCGAACCCCGACCTATTGGTTGGAGTTGAAGCGTCTTACCAACTGAGCTGCACTTCGTTGTCATCTGTATATGAATAATGTCTATGTATATGTAAATGTTTTAGTCTTCATCATTGATAACGTTATTAATATCTTATGGTCAATATGATGTTGTTTATGTATGGGTTCAGAATTATCTGGAGGTGGAAAGGGGCGGTTCATGGTTGCAATAGACTCGGTAAATTCTAATGGTTCCATATGTTTCTAATCCAGTTCATTTAATTATAAATTACATTATGTCATATGCGAATGAAGTGTACCCCCCCGCATGTTTAGTCAACCGTACTTGCTACTCTTTGATTTCAAGGATGAAACAACGTTGGTTTCTCAATTTTAATAATAAAATAAAATAAAAGAACTGGAGACATTTTGATTACTTGTTTTCCTAGGATATTGTTTACCAGGTTCTGCTACATACATGCTAAATTCATACTTGAGTTGTGCACAAGTTGAATTTCAGTAATTTTTTCAGGTCAGTGAGATGGTACGACATTCAACTGTTTCATCGGTTGCCACACTTTTAAGTAATATCCGTAGTCATGGTATGTTGATACTTTAAACTGGCGGTGCTATGAATACTACTTTATTATCTGTGAATTGAATTTGGTTTGGATGAAGATTGTGTCTAACGTGAGCCACTTGTGGTCTTGAGGATTATTATATGTGTGTATTTCACCCTCCGTATATTGCTGTCTTAATGTGAATACGTAATTGCAAATTTCTTCAGAAACTATGAATACGGATTTTTTTGGGTGAACCAGTTGACCTTACAGTGATAGTTTTTCTGGCATGCGTTATGACTTAGCTAATTGGGTCTCATTAATCATGTGGGACCAGTCATTTGTTTTGTTTTATTCACCGTTTCTTCCATCATTGAATCCAGTCATATGCCAATGCTTTCTTTCAGTCATCTGTTACTTCAATCAATATTCAGTGCACTTCTATTACCCTAATATAGATTGGTGAACAGAAAGAGGACTTATTTTGAGAGTTGAGACAGTGTCATGCGTGGGTGGAATATTTCAAAATGTGATTCTGGACCTGTTATTTTGAACAAAACATCTTCAAGTATGAGCTAACAGAGTTTAACTGTATTGTTCTACACTCATTTGATTTGTTAGAAGTTTAATTGCTTGATTCTTGAAACAAGTTACAATGATATTTTCACAACACATAATAATTTCGTTTTCAAGGGAAAAATTTTGTGGTACATAATCTAATGCTTTCTTGTTAATTTACATATTTCATACTGGATACTTTCTGAATTTTATTGCAGAGCAAGTGTCCAGCTTATTTTGGTTGTTACATTCGGATTTACACGAGATTCGGGGTACTGCAGCTCTTGAGTACATTTCATCTATGCTTGCTAATATAGAACCAATAATCCAGCTGGTAGATGAACAGAGAGGAAGCTCTGGCAACCTTTATTCCAATGAAGAGAATTTGAGAAGGGGAAGGCTCTGTGTTCGCGTTAAACGAAGAAATGGACGTGTCCGAGCAATGGTACTTCTTTCTTGTATTGTTTTTGCCCCTCTTGTGAACTATACCCAATTATTTTTATTTCGGTCCACTGCGACACATTGCAATTACTTGCCAGATTATCTTATATTATGATTCTTTTGAGTAGTTTGAAGAGCTCTCTGTCGAACCATCAGGCATCAAATTTGCACTGGTTTCTTCCAATGGTAATCTAAATGCTCAAACCCTTGTGCCTAAGGTGAGTTTTATTTTTGTACATGTTTATGGCTTCTTTTGGTTTTTTGGCACAAAATTGCATGATTAGCATCTAGGGGCGGGATCGGAGCAAATTGTTTATAGATTTATTATTACTTTCCTGTGCATGAATGAATGTAGGAAGAAAAGAACCCTGGAATAATTTGTCACTCTTGGCAGGTCCAGTTTAATTTGCAGTTGACTGAAAAGGAGCTAAATGACAGGGCAAAAGTTGTTCTTCCATTTGAGCACCAGGGTATGAGTGCAATTTTCAAATGTTTCCTATTTAATATAACAGGCCCAACTCACGGATTCTTATGAGTTATCTGTTTCTTCTGCCATTATGCTATTGCTGTACTTTCTCCTTATTGACATTTATGCATTTCTTTAACTTTACATCCAGGAAATGGAAAAACCATTGAAATCTATGATGGCCGGAAATCACTCAAAGAGAACCAAGTTGATACACAAAAGACTTCTGTTGAGAATGTGGATTCTGGAAAGGGTGAGATAATTTATTTCCGTGATTCAGATGATGAGATGCCCGATTCAGATGAGGATCCTGATGATGACTTGGACATATGACCCCGACTTTCCATATTGTCACTTGAAATTACTAGTAAGTATCTTTGTTGTTCAACAAAAAGAATTTTTAAGGCTCAAATGTCCTAGGTGCAACTTTCTAAAGGCAAACCAGTGATTATCTCTCTTTGAAATGGAAAAGAAAACTTGACCCATAAGTAGCTATTATGTGCTCTATCCATCTCGGCCTGTTTCATTTGCATGCATTTGTTTGATAAAAGATGGTCAAGCCTGGCCATCTTCTGCTTTTCTCCAATGTAGTAATATGATTACCAATAAAGCAGCCTGTTGATCAATCCAAAATAGTCGTAATGACTCATGATGTATGCAGCTTACTCATAGACCTTCAAGCATATACCATCCAAGTCTAACCTACAATGTGAAAGACTACAATTTGAAGGAAAGAAAATTTTGAACTTGCTATAAAATTCCATTGATTCCGGATCCGGGTTCGTACAGTATTCATGTGTAGCTCTGGCTCAGACCAAACTGACGATCATAAACTGAATCTAGTCCGAAGCAGTCTTAATCTATGTCGATGGATCCTCCGCTTCTAATCATGATAAGTTGATAACCATGATCAAGACCGGCCATGAAAAGCATAATGGTGGCTACAAGTTGAATGTGGACCTAGTTGGCCAACCGTATTTACATTCAAGTATTCAATCTCTGTATGTTTCCTTCTTAATTCTTTGATTGTCTGCTCAATATATTTAGTAACCCTATAAAGAAACTTTGCTTGTTAATGCACTCTTCAAACATTATTTTATTATACATCTGCAATAAGCGAAAGCAAAAGAAAGTACATTCTGATGAAAATTTATATATAGTACATGATGATAAAAATACATTATTGATTTAGCATAAGTAAATTAGGCTGTTTAATGTTTTACGATCGAAGCAGCATAGGTGGGATGCTTTGCTCGTTTCTGAACAAGTTAGAAGGATCGACTCTGGTCTTCACACGAACCAATCGTTTGAAGTTGTTCTTGTAGTACTTGAACCCCCAAACGCTTGCTTGTCTGTAGCTTGTATTCCCATCATTGTTCATCCCTATATCAAGATCCCTATAATTGGCATACGCTGCTCTTGGAGAATTGGATACATAAGAAGCCATGTAACTATAAAGCCTTCTGATCCAGCTTATGTACATTTCAGATCGCGATTCGTCTCCCCAGCCAACTACATATTCGATCATGAATATATTACCAGCCCTATGAGGGAAAGGTGTTTCAGATTCAGAGACCGCGCTCAGCGCTCCTCCATATGGACTAAACTGCACTTCTGCTAAATTTATGGATTCATCATTCAAGAACCTCCATATTCCTTGAAGGCCATGTTCTGGAATTGGTTGTTGCACATAGTCGGATTTTGGTTTAAAATG
Organism: Plantago elongata; assembly: GCA_036897095.1. Taxonomy (NCBI): domain Eukaryota; kingdom Viridiplantae; phylum Streptophyta; class Magnoliopsida; order Lamiales; family Plantaginaceae; genus Plantago; species Plantago elongata. The sequence continues at coordinate 8,442 of JAYMSP010002020.1, read as the reverse complement.
TATTCTTATCGGAAAAGTTCTGTTTAGCATAACTTCGAGAGGTTGGTTTATGGTACTGGAGTCTAGAAAGAAAAGTTCTGACTCGATCCAACTCATTTCACGGCAATCTTCCTGCACCAAACCCAACTCCGGAAACTTCTCTTGCATTATCGGTAAGAGATCACGAGCTCGACCAAGATACATAGATGTGAAAGATGCTAGTCCCGTTCTCCTTCCAGTTCTGGGAGATCTAGTACTCCTAAAGAAAAGTCTAAGTAACAGATTTTTATCAATTTTATCAGAAATATACTGCCATTTATGTACAAGTTGAGTTGCATTCTGTTCCTGTGTTCTTGAAACATTGAAAACAGTCACAAATTCGGGTACAACTACTAGGTTCACCTTGAAAGCGAGAACAATTCCAAAACTAGTACCTCCTCCACCCCTTATAGCCCAAAATAAACCCTCTCCCATGGACTTTCGGTCCAAAATTCGACCCTTTGCATCAATAATCCTTGCGTCGATGATGTTATCAATGGCCAGGCCATGCTTACGAGCCATCATGCCATATCCTCCCCCACTGAAGTGTCCTCCGACACCTACACTTGGGCAAACGCCTGCATCCATTTGAAAATGATTATAATATCTTGAAGCGATGAAAAAGACGTGGAATCTGATAAATAAAATGTACCGAAAAAATGTATGCATGCTGCGAAATACTCATTTGGTGGAGTGAGGGTTTACCAAAGCAAGAAGCTAAATTTCAAAAAACTAAAAATGGCTGCTTTTGCTAACAAAAACACGGCAATCACTTGACAAGAATCAGTTGCAGGCAGGCAGATAGTATGAGCTTCCTTAACTAATAACTAAATGCTCTAAATATATGTAGGTGCTTTTTACCTGCTGGGAAAGCAAGGGTCCTGCTTGTTTGAGATATTGTATAATACAGTTCTCCAATTGTTGCACCAGTCTGAATCCATGCAGTATTCTCTTCAGTGCTTATTGATATTGATCGATAATTCCTCATGTCGATCATGACAAAAGGGATTCTAGATGTGTACGAAAGTCCCTCAAAGTCATGTCCACCACTTCGAACTCTGATCTGCACACCGAGTTTCTTGGAGCATTGAACTGCAGCTTGAATTTCCGATTCATGAGTTGGGGTGAGAATGAGTAGGGGTCTCAGCCTAGAGGTTGATACAGGTCGAAGATTCTGGACAGCTGATTCGTAGATGGAAGAATAGGAAGCATTACTAGGAGAATAAATATGATCGGATGTTGAACTCGATGAGCTTCTAAATTTGACAAGACATTCAAGAAAAGCATCTGTGTTGCTATGATCATTAGAAGAAGCTACCAAGACCAAAAGATTTGCTGCAGCTATTAAAAGTAGAAACTTCACTCCAAAAGGTTCCATTTTTTTGTTTGGTTCAAGATAGGTGATTATAGGGTACTGAAGCTTCTCTACTTATAGGTGCAAAGTGTTAACAAAAATCTGGAGGGACTTTTCTTCGTGGTACGTTGTTCGCATTTTTTAAATATTCAAAGTAGAAAAATACACCAATGTGTTCTTAATAGATCAGAACATCTGACTCTTGCTAATTAATTAAAATTATAGCTCATCATTCAAGAAAAAGAAGATAGATTAATAGACTGGCAAAATAAAAATGTTTTATTTATTGCATTAGTCCAATTGTGTTCTTCAAAAAAATGTTATACTGAGAAATTCGTATCTGTCTGTCTTTATCTATGACCATAATATCAGCCATGGGATAAGATAAATAATCAAAATGTCAAATGTTGAAAAAGGAAAACAAAATGAACTTCTGGTAGGTTGCATGTTCATATACAGACTTTGGTAGTGTATTTACTCTTCAAACTTTCTGTTATCAGAAAAAAGACTGATCATGATCACTCATGTGAACTCGCTCAAGACGATGACCAGGCCTAATTCAGAACTGGGGCAGCAGAACAGAACTGAACAGAACGCATAGAGTATGTTGTACGTACACCTTCAAAGATTATACTTCAAGAAACAGTTAGGGATTTTGGTAGTACGGCACTGACAGTTGTACATTTCAATGCAGATGATAATAAATTCCATACATGAAACCTGAAGAAAGAAATCCTTCTTTAGTCACTGCATCAATGCGTTGTATACTTTTCATGACTTAAACAAGTCTTGTGATCCCCAACAGTTCCTTTCCTAAAGAATGAACTATATGAAGTTGGTAGCCATTCCGGGTTCTCTTCCAATTTGTTCACTTGATGGCTACTTAGAACCTCAAAGCTGCATCGTCTCACAAGTTCTTCCACTTTCTTTTCCTCCCCTTGCCTGAAGGGGCACCCTAAGAACTCAGCTAATCTCTTCACATGAGTTTCAGGGTCTTCCTTCAGTTCCTCGTAGGTGATAAAGAACACGTTCATTGGCTTATTGATGCTAAAGCTGTTGTAGCCCAAGACATGACCATAATATGGTCCGTAAGGAATAAACCCCTTAGTGAAGTCGTTTGCCAGTTCTTGAAGGTGGGGCACTCCCTTAGTGTTTGGATCATTCCACTTTTGGAGGAAATTTCATATGGAGACCACGGTATCCTTAGGGTTCCACGTAACTACACGGCACTCTGAGTTGTCCAACGTTTTAGCTAGGAGTTGGTAAAGTATGTTTTAGAGATATGAGAGAAATATTCACTTGCCAGCTCATCAGTAACGGTTACACAATTGAGAAGAAACGGTTAGTTCTCAATAGAGTTGGTTACTCATTATGTTAGTCTATTTAAGCCAAAGAGCTCATTCTCTTGACTTCACTTCTCTTTCTGTAATTTTTATCCATTTCATTTGTACTCAAAAACATTGATTGAGATCAGTTTACTCAATCAATCAATGTTGGCTATATTGAATTTATAATTCTTCTTATATGGTACCAGTTTTTTTCCAGAAAGACGACGGTAATTTTGTTGTGTTTGATTCAGACGATTTCTGCTCCTCTTTTCTGTCGCCGATCAATTCTTTGTCGTTTATGTTCGCCGATAGCGTCTTCTCCGATCGCACTCTGCTTTCCGACTTGTTCTGCAACTATGCCTGACACACCTGTTTGGGACGTTCCGTCACACCCTTTCTACCTCCATCCGTCCGATCACCCAGGTTTATCAATAATCTTTGAAACTTTCGTTGACAACAATTATGTTCCTTGGAGTCATTCGGTTAAAATGGCATTAAGTGTTAAACACAAGTCCAGTTTTATCAATGGCACCCTTACCATCCCCGATTCTGCGAAGGATCCAAAACTTTATGATGCGCATGTTTGTGCTAACGATTTGGTGTTAGGATGGGTTATGAATTCTATTGAAAAATCTATTAAACGAAGTTTACTCTATTATAAAACCCCTCAAGAAGTGTGGGATGAATTGAAGACTCGCTATGCTCAATCTGATCATCCTCGAGTCTTTCATTTACGCAAGTCTTTGAGTTATATGAAGAAAGACAATCTTTCAGTTACTGACTATTACAATCACTTTAAATCGGTCTGAAAAGAGAATGTGAATTACAAACATGTATTAAATGTTCTTGTGCTTCCACTATTACTTCTTGTGTTTGTGGAGCCAAAGCCATGGCTGAGTTGCATGAATCAATGGACTTTCTCGTCGGCTTTGATGACATTTATGCTAATGTGAGAAGCCAGCTCTTCCTTATTGCACCTCCACCTCCCCTATCCAAGGTCTACTCCCTCATACTGCAAGAGGAATCCAAAAGAAGTGTGTTCCTCACTCCAATACATGGTGATACCTTGGCAATACATCTTGCACCGATTCTCCTTTTGAACTAATCCACTGTGATGTATGGGGTCCCTTCTCTATTGAATCCTATCAAGGACACAAATTTTTCTTAACCATTGTGGATGACTTTAGCAGGTGTACTTGAGTTTATTTACTCAAGCATAAGTCTGAAGTGCAGTTTTACATTGAGCATTTCAATAACATGGTTCACTCACAGTTTAACAAACAACTGAAATGTTTAAGATCTGACAATGACACTGAATTTCTTATGCACAAGTTTTATTATGATACAGGAGTGTTACACCAAACAGTGGAGACCCCTCAACAGAATGGACTTGTTGAGAGGAACACCAACACATTTTGCAAATCTCTAGAGCTTTACTCTTTCATTACAAAATCCCTTTAACTTTCTGGAGTGATTGCATATGTGTGGTTGTTCACATCATTAACAGACTACCCACCCCTATCTTAAACAATAAAACTCCATTTTACATGCTTTATGGTGTTGATCCTGACTACTCTCATCTCAGGTGTTTTGGTTATCTGGCCTATGCTAGCACTCTCATGGCACATCGTAAGAAGTTCGATTATAGGGCCTCAAAATGCATATTCATTGGTTACCCTTTGTGTGTCAAAGGCTATAAACTTTTTGATTTAGACAACAAGAAGACTTTTATATCTAGAAATGTTGTGTTTTATGAAACCATATTCCCTTTTGCTGATACAGGTACACCTGACACTCATGCTTCCTCTCCCTTTATTGATCCTTATAATTTTGACATCATGCCTCATGTTTCCTATCACATTACCCCTGCACCATCTAGCCCTCAACCTTCTCCTCTTAATACTGATCACCACTCCCTTTTAGTTCCTTCTCATGATCATCACATTTTGCATTCTTCTCCTTCTTCTGACTTATCTAATAATGGTTTACATACTATTGATGTCATTAACACTGACAATGCAGCTCATTTTTCTACCTCTTATATCACTCATAAAATTGAGGATGAGTAGGATTTGATACCTGATATTGGCACCATTGTCACTCCTGAGGTTCTTCCAGCTGATTCAGACACTGTCAGCAATGACAGGCCAGTAAGAACAAGAAATTTACCTTCTTATTTGAAAATTTATGATGTGAAAATTTACCTTCATATTTATCTACTAATTCTTTGTCTCCTGCTTATTGTGTTTTCACTGCCTCAATCTCTTGACTTACAGAACCAAAGACATATAAGCAGGCTGCTCCTCACATTGAATGGTAAGAAGCCATGAAAAAGGAATTTAATTCTCTTGAAAACACCAACACTTAGACTTTAACTACTATACCTCCACATAATCCTGTATTGGTAGCAAGTGGGTGTGCAAAATTAAGTACAACTCGGATGGTTCCATTGAGAGATACAAGGCTAGATTAGTTGCAAAGGGCTATACTCAACAGCCTAGATTAGACTACTTTGATACGTTCAGTACTATGACAAAAATTATGAATATTAGAATTCTTTTAGCCCTTGCAGCCAAATCTTGGCATTTGCATCAATTGGATGTAAATACTGCCTTTTTGCATGGTGACTTAGAAGAGGAGGTTTATATGACCCCTCGACCTGGGTATTGTGCTGACAATAGGGTTTGCAAGCTCAACAAAAGCATTTATATATGGCTTAAAGCAAGCTAGTCGACAATGGTTCTTAAAACTCACTGAGAGTTTGGTTTCTTTTGGTTATGTGCAATGTATCTCTGATTCCTCTTTATTTTTTAAAAGAACTGACACTCATTTTACTACCTTAGCATGTTATGTCGATGACATTTTGTTAACATGTGATAACTCGAAAGAAATTCAGGCTATGAAAGATCATCTTCACAAGGCTTTTACTAGAAAGGATCTTGGCCAATTGAGATATATGTTGGACATTGAAATTGCACGAAATAAGGATGGTATTACTTTGTGTCAACGAAAGTATTGTCTAGACATTCTTGATGATACTGGATATCTTGGTTGTAGGCCTGCTAACACACCTATGGATTCTCAGCAACATTACATGCACAATACCAATCCTTTACATGATCCATCTTAGTACAGAAGATTGATAGGCAGATTGCTCTACCTAGCTCACCATCACAAGACGGGACATCATAGTTTACGACATTGTCTCAGTTCATGTCTTCTCCTACTGAAGGCATCTTGCAGCAGCACACAGATTACTTATATACTTAAAATCCTCCCCCGGACAAGGCATTTTATTATCATCTTCTTCAGATTTGAGATTAAAGGCTTTTACAAATAGTGACTGGGCAAGGTGTTTGCAAACCAGGAGGAGTATTACCGGTTATTCAATTTATCTTGGGGATTCACTTATCTCCTGGAAGTCAAAGAAACAACCCACTGTTTCTAAATCCTCTGCATAGGCCGAGTATAGGGCCATTGCATACACAACATGTGAGCTTCAATTGTTACTTTACCTACTGGTTGATCTGCATATTCCACATCCAGCTCCTGCAATCCTCTATACTGATTCAAAATCCGCATTTTATCTGGCTCAATCCAGTCTTCCATGACAAAACTAAACATATCGATGTGGACTGTCACTTTATCCGGAAAAAATTGCATAACAAGACTATTCAGCTCATTGATATACCTTCTGAACACAATATTGCTGACCTGTTCACCAAACCTTTGGGTCTACAGCTCTTTGCTCATTTTAAATCCAAACTGAACCTTCAAAATATCCTTGTTTCATCTTGAGGGGGGTCTTAGAGATATGAGAGAAATATTCCCTTGCTAGCTCATCAGGAACGGTTACACAATTGAGAAGAAACAGTTAGTTCTCAATAGAGTTGGTTACTCATTCTGTTAGTCTATTTAAGCCAAAGAGCTCATTCTCTTGACTTCACTTTTCTTTCTGTAATTTTCTTCCATTTCATTTTGTACTTACAAACATTGATTGAGATCAGTTTACTCAATCAATGTTGACTATGTTGAATTTATAATTCTTCTTATGGTATATGGGTCGAGAAAATTCGACGATGAGAGTTGTCATAATCAAGAGGTCGGGTAGTTCCCTGTGAACCAAAAGAAAAAGGAAACGTTAGATATATATGTTCATCCATTTCTTTTACGGACATGTCACTTCAAGACATTTTGCAACTTAACGAATCTGCCCGGTTGATACTTTACCCGATAATATCACAGACTGAAAAGCAGTTGACCATTAGTTAAGTTGACCAAAAAATCATATTCAAAACATGGGGAAGACCATCATGCCCATTAACTTTTGAAAATTCGTGAAAAGTGTTCCCTACCATTTGTATGTTGTGACACACATACAAATTGTAGGGAAGACTTTCCAGAACACTTGAAATTTCAACATTTTATGCAATTTTGTGCAATATAGAATTTGCATTTAATATACTTTAAAGCGGATAAATCATTCAAAATTAGAAATTTTTTAGGAATAAATGTAAGTAAAATAAAATGCTATCATACTTACTTGAAGATAAATTTGAAATTCGAGAAACGGAACCAACTCATGGGGATTTACGGTCGCCAAGCGATCCTCATAGGAGGATTGATGGACGATTGAGTATACTGGTGATTTGAGCCACGTCGTGCAGGTTTTGGGAAATGAAGCAAGAATAACGTCGCTTGGGAGGGGGTTGAAATGGTTAATGATTGTATAAATGGGTTTGATGTTTTCAGGAAGAAACCAAAATCCACCAGCTTGGCATAGGTAGTCATCATCACATCGCCATCGTTGTTTATGAGGAGATGAAAACTCTATATCTAGACAAGTATTGTTGTTTACAGGAATTTCCACACTTTTTAGTTTAGTATCAAATAATGAACTGGAAACAAACAAATGTTCAAATGATTTCTAATATAGCATTTCTATGTATATAGGATTGGATGGTAGATTAACTAGAGTAACACCATTTTTAACACTTCATAATTGTGAAAAATAGTTCGGACCATCGAATAGAAAAGTATGTAAATTAAAAGAAGATCGGGGCGCCGGTCCAAGCTGAAGAAAACATAGTTCCATTTCCATCCACTACTGCAATCTGCATGGGCAAATCAACCAAATTCCAATAATCCAGAGAGGATATTGTCATTATGAACTTAAATGCTGGTTTACAACTAACCCATTGACAAATATTGTGTAAATATTGTGTATATATTGGACAGTTAGTTAATAATGCTACTCCATGTGAATTTATCTCGAGAATCATATCAGTTCCTTAATGATTACACTTATATCAAACGGTCCTATATCACCTTGCAAAAAGAAAACAAATATTAACTCAACAATAATCTTCCTACCCTACACTCATTTAATGTGTACACTAATAGGAGTCCTACTTGAAAGTGCGATGACGCACGTCGATTGATTAATTCATACTTTCTTCTAAAGAAGCAGCAACAATCAAGGACTCCTAGTCAAAGGAAGCTGGAAGTCTTCTAAGAAAACAAGGAGAAGGAGTCCTGATCAAGATTGCATCAAGCAAGAAGAGTTCTTATCAAACTATAGAAGGAATCTGCTGCTTGGCGCAACTCAAGGCGATATAAGAAAATATTCTTCTTCCGGTACTATTCAAGGTTACTGTTCATCGGCACTATTCATCCGAGGTGAACATTAAGTTGAAGAGTCCTGATCAAAGCAGGAAGGACCTGTCGAGCCAATAAGAAAGA
>JAYMSP010002019.1:0-26880 GCA_036897095.1 Plantago elongata | reverse complement strand
GAAACCATGAAGAAGTGGGTACCAACTGGGGAGGATGAGTTTCAGGGTGACGATGTTGATGTAGGTGATCAACCAATTGAATCAGCAGGTGCATGTGGCAATAGTGGAAGTAAGCGAAACCGGGGTTATGAAAGTGCGGCAAATATCAAATGTCCCATTGGTCGTGACAAGGCAAAGGAGTTAGCTAAGAATGTCACTTCCGGTAACTCTTCAATTGATGCCTTGGGCGAGGGAATAATCGACTTCACTGAAAATTATCCCCAATTCCTTGAAGTTGAAAAACAAAAGTTGGAGCTTGCTCGCGAGAAGGAGGAGCGTAAGGCAAAGGCGAATATAATGGACACGTACTTGGCACTTGTGGGAAACTACGACAATTTGCCTAACGAGGCCAGAGCACACTTAGATGCACTTGGCAAACAGCTGTTTGGATCGGGTTAATGGCGAAGGATCGCTTCTGTAGTGTGTAGAGTTTGTTTTTTTTACCTTTCGCAGTTTGTTTGTATTTTACTTTCCGTCTTGTGGCTAGTTTGTAATTTACTTTTCGAAGTGTGACTTGTTTGTAATAAAATCAGTGTGATTTTGAATTTGAATTTGAATTTCAATTTTCCAGGCATCTCGTGAAGCATCTTGTTAGCCACTTTAATTTTGTCGAAAATCTTGTCAGCCACTTTACTTTGTTAGGCATCTTATCTATATATTAAGTTTTGTTGGGAATCCAATGTTGACTCAGCTATGACTAATGAATGACTCAACAAATCGTCTATATAATGCAAGCATGAAACTTATTTGTAGACACAACACCCTCATTCCTTCTTCATCTGTATTAATCATGTTCAACCCAGTTGAAGAAAACAATACTTTATCCGAGAACAGTTCGACATCTGATGAACTTCTCGATGGCTCTTCTACATCCAATCCTTTCAAACAAATGCAAAACATGATAATACAGAACATGCCAAATATGATCTAACATTACCAACAACAACAAGTCCAGCCACAACGTAGCGGCTACACACGTGCTTACATTGACAGAGAGCGAGAAGATTATGCCGTTCGCTTGGAGCGAGACTACTTTGGTGTTCATCCAACATATGCAAAGTTTTTTCGACAGAGATTCAGAATGGAGAGACCGTTGTTCGAACGGGTGGTTGGAGGTGTGTTGCGTCAAGATGATTACTTTGTATGCATACCAGATGCTACTGGCCGACAAGGGTTAACCACACTACAAAAATGTACCGCCGCAATTCGCATCCTCGCTTATGGGGCATTTGCCGACTCGGTTAATGAGTATTGTCGGCTTGGTGAAAGCACGGCTCTTGAGTGTCTACATCGCTTTTGTGATGTCGTTGTTGCTGAGTTCGGTCCAACATACATGCGCATGGCCAATGAGGAAGATTTACGAAGGTTGTTAGCAATCAACGGTGCACGAGGGTTTATGGGCATGCTTAGGAGTATCGAGTGTATGCACTGGATATGGAAGAAATGTCCGAAAGCGTGGCACAGTCAGTTCCAAGGCAGGAGTAAAAATGCTACTCTTATGTTAGAAGCAGTAGCATCCCAAGATACTTGGATATGACATTCATTTTTTGGGATTTCCAAAAAATACAATGACTTATCAATCGTGCAACGTTCACCGGTGTTCGACGATATCCTTAACGGCACAGCCCATCAAGTCGAATTTGAGGTAAATGTCCATCAATACAACATGCATTACTATCTAACCGATGAGATCTACCCATCTTGGGCTACGTTTGTTCCTGCCATCCCGAATCCGACAACTCACAAACAACGCAAGTTCTCCGAGCTTCAAGAGTCCTGCCACAAAAATGTGGAACGTGCTTTCGGAGTTATGCAATCACGGTTTGCAATTATACGAAATCTGGCACTTGCGCACAACAAAAACATTCTCAGCAAGATTATGCATTGTTGCATAACACTCCACAACATGATAGTTGAAGATGAGCGCCACAAATACCTAAACTTTGACGAAGAAATTGAACAGTTCGAACAAGATACCCGTGAGCATGTGCCGGATCTCATTGATGGAGTTATCCGTCGGGCACCGTCTACAATAAATACTATCCCGGAATATATGACCAATTTTCGCTGGATGCATAATTTAATCACGCACACCCAACTAACAAACGCCTTAATGAAACATATTTGGAGGCTATAGTGAAGATGAATCTTCTCTAGTCGGGGTTGTGTGTTTGATTATTTTCGATGTTGTGTGTTGTCTGTTTGTTGAATTTTATCTTCGTTCGATTTTAATTTCCCGCACTATGTTGTAATATATTCCTGGTTTGTTATATCTCAATAAATTATAAAACGTCTTTAATAAAATGTAATTTGATTAATTTCAACTTCTAAACAATTTTATAATGTATAAATTAAAAAAAGAATGACGTGACATTCACAACGTGACGTCATTATCGCTGAAAAAAAAAAAGCACAGTGACGCGTCCGTCACCATTAGACCAGTGGTCTAATGCTACTTTTCAATAACTCAAGACACATTATTATGTAGTTCGCCCGAGTATAACATGACAGTTAAGTAGACTACAAATGGGAGGATGACACATCAGCCACCGTCAAGCCGTTGATGTCTCGCAATCTTCGGATCAACTTTGTCACCTTCCCACGTGTCCGAACCAAGACAAAATCCGACCGGCCATTTGTCCGTTTTCTTTCCTACTCCAGCAAGACAAATCAAACAAGAAATCGTAATCTAAGCAAAACTGATGTGGAAATATCCATTAACCGTTTCTTTTTTAACAACTACCCCAATTCCTATTTATTCTTCTTTTCTTCTCACTCTCATAGTCTCATTCAATACCATTTCAAAAAAGCTACAATCTTTATTCACTGTAGCCTGCTACTCTTTTAAATCATCTCTGTGAAACTGACTCTGTTCGTGTTGTTGATTTGTGAGTGTGTGAATCTGTTGTTTTCTCCAAGAAAGGTGTGATCTTTTTGACTATGTCTGCTTTCGTGAAGAAACTCGTTGAAAAGGCTTCTATGAAGAAGGTGGAGTGATAATTGATTCTTTTCTTGTTTGCTATCTTGCCTTTTGTTCATTTCTTGAGATCCAATTTTGGATTTTTTGTTTTATGATTTGATGTTTGTTGCAAGTATTGGGCTTGATCTTAGACTATTCAGTTTTGTTCTGTAAATCATGTTTGGTTCTGGATATGAAAAATGTGAAATGTGAATCACCATTTGTGATAGGTGTAGAAATTGTAGTTTATGTCATTTTTTGAATGTTGTTTTGTCTTTTCCTATGTGTTTTCTGTCATCCTGATTCCTGTATTAGTTTTATGTTGGTTGATGGTGATTGATGGAAATTCCCAAGTCAAGCATTGGCCTTTTGACGTTGTCCTAAAAGAATGTTGAAGCTTTAATGTTTAGATTTTGCTATCTATAGTAATCTTTGACTTGATTTTGGGAAGAATCGACTTTTGAAGATTACGGTCACGAAATCTACTAAATGGGAAGTGGAAATTAGGAGCCATATCTTGCGTTTAAGTTTCTGATGCTCTGGTAAAAACTTTGGTAATGATTGCCTGATATGGTATAGGGTCGTTAGCTTCGTAAGCGGATAGTTTTGATTTGGTTAAATGAAAGAAAGTCTGCTTTAAGTCAAAGATAGTTTTCATGGTTTATGTACAGATGTTAGTTGCATGTGATCTTCTTCTTCTTCTTCTTCTTCTTCTTCTTCTTCTTCTAGTACAATTAGCATTAGCATCTAGGACATAAATGTGAAACTTTGGTTAAATGAAAGAAAGTCTGCTTTAAGTCAAAGATAGTTTTCATGCTTAAATGAACAGTACATTCACCAAATCTCCTGAATAGGAAGTAGAATCATGAGCCATGTCTTGCATTAAAGTTTCGGATGCTGGTAAAACTTTCGTATTGGTTGTCTAATATGGCATATGACTGTTAGCTTGTTCCGTAACCGGATCGTTTAGACATGGATTAAAAGGATGTCTCTGCATAAGTCAAAGATGGTTTTTAATGGTTTTATGAGCAGGATGTTAATTGCTAGTGAAATTTCTTCCTTAAAGTACAACTTGCATCCATGGGCATAAATGTGAATTGACTGATGAATCCCGATAAACTTGCAACGATAACTAAACATGGGATGAAGCATTATTTTCTTGCGGATAATCTAAATTGAGTCAATAATTCAACTAGGCCTTTTTTTTCTTTTTTTGGGCAGCCTGCAGGATTTTCTGATAGTTTGAGACCTGATGATTTAGACCCTCGGCCGGTTTTCCATTATGGGATTCCGTCAGGATCTGTGTTGATCGCGTATGACTCTATTCAACAAATTCTTGCCATTTCAACTTTGTAAGTTTTAATCAATATTCTGAAGTTTCGTAAGTTCTTCAATACTGCTTCTAAATTTTGACTGAATGGAACTCTGAGCAGACACCTCGTGTGAATCTTTTTATGAAGATCTAATTTACTGCTTTCCATTAGGGACGGGCAGATAAAGTTATTTGGTAGAGATGGCGCACAAGTCCTGTTAGAATCTCCAGAGACATCTCAGAGCAAATTTTTACTTGTAAGCGTCCTGCAACTGTCTTTTCTACATTTGAGCTGTATGTGCTTCTTACAAAATCAAATAGTTCTAGTCTGGTACGAACTCATGAAATAGCCCCTCCTATTTACTGTAGTGACATCTGACACTGAGTCACTGACTGATAGTTTTTGTTGACAGTTTATAGAGAACCAAGGCATTCTTCTCAATGTAAATGCAAATAATCATATTGAGGCAAGTCATGTATAGCATTTTGTATTAGTTTTAAACTCATGAATTTCGAGTATCTAATTTGTTATTGTAAATCATGTTAGGTATGGGATATAGATAGGAAATGCTTGACTTCCGTACATCGCTTTGAGACGGAAATCACCTCATTTGCGGCCATGCAGCATTCTGCACCTTACGTGTACCGTCGACAATCTTCATGTATAATAGTCATATTGTACATATCTTAAGCATTAAATTTAATATATATATCACATATTGTTTTGGCAGCTATGCTGGAGATTTGACTGGGGCTGTCTCTGTCCTTAGGCTTGATAAATTCAGTGGTCAAATTGAACAGATGAAATACCGAATTCCTCCTTCAGCATCTCGTGGTACGATTGCATCCTGTTAAGTGTTTGACTATAAATTTTCATTTATGTTTAAAAAGTTATTGGAAATTTACAAAGTGAAACGATGCTATCGAAGCATGTTAAGCTTTTACTTCTGTAACCTATAGGCGGAACAAGTGAAGCTGGAAGTGATGTTGCTGTAAAACACATACTGCCTCAGCCTTCAGCCGTAAGTAAAAGGTATTGTTTAGATATAAGTTATATCTCCTTCTATGACCTTTTATACATTAAATGCTAATGAAACCAAGGTAAATAATAACTTGTATGTTTATGTTCACCGCAGGGTTCTTATCATCTTTAGTGATGGTGTCATTGCATTGTGGTCAATCCATGAGAGCAGAAGCATCTATAGAAGTGGTAGTGGTACAACGTTACAAACTGTAATTCAAGAAACAAAGAAAGTAACAGCAGCATGCTGGACCTGTTCTTATGGCACTAAAGTTGCTATTGGGTACAGTAATGGAGAGATACTTCTCTGGGGTGTTCCACGCCCGTCTGAATTAAATCTGTCACAAGTTGATATTTCCAGCAATACAAATAATCCCATTTGTAAGCTGAATCTCGGATATAAAACAGATAAAATTCCAATAGCGAAGATGAAATGGGTGAACACTGACGGAAAATCGAGCCGGCTTTATGTTTTAGGTTCCTCTGACTACCAACCTGCAAATTTGTTGCAGGTACTTGTTGTTTTCCATTTGTTGCTTGTTTAACACAAATAATAAGTTTGTTAGATGTCTCTTGTATTTGCTGAAACGGATGTAATTTCTCAGGTGGTTTTACTGAATGAAAACACTGAAACTCGCATGATCAAAGTAGGGCTGAATCCACCTGAGGTGTCTGTCGACTTTGAAATTACCACGAGTATTTCCATTGAGCAAACCAAGCATAGGCGTGACTCTGTTCTTTTGCTCGGGAAGTTAAGTCATGTTTACGCCTATGATGACTCATTAATTGAGAAGTACCTGGTACAGTCCCAAACCAAATCATCCTCTACCCTTCCAAAGGATGTGATGATAAAGGTGCCATATGGTGATTCAAGCATAACCGTAACCAAATTCTTAACCGGTATTCCTTGCATGGCGGGGTCTGGGGATGAGGTATGTGCATCACATGAAAAACAGTGTTGATGTATGAGAAAGTATCCAACTAACATCAGGCTTTGTTGTACTCGTGGTATAGGACTTTAACAATCTCGTGAAGAATAGCTTGCCTCTTTTCCCATTTGAAAGAAGCCTAAAAGATGGAATTTCAAACTTCTGTAGTTCATTTTCCAAGAGTAAGAACCTGTTTATAACCGGTCACAGTAATGGAGCGATTAACTTCTGGGATGCATCGTGCACACTTTTGCTTCCACTAACATCCATAACTCAACAGGTATAGTTATTTGTAAATTTTCTCTATTTTACTTTGAACACATATTTCAATGTTAGAAGTTTATTCAACCAGTCTAGCTGCTTCCTCAAATTCATCTGTGGAATTTTACGATTCCCTTTTATTACCTAAATCAAACCATGTTTTGATATTTTGCAGAGTGATAATGACTTTTCTGTTAGTGGCGTACCATTGACCTCACTGCATTTCAATTATGAGCAGCACATTCTTGTTTCTGGAGATCAAAGTGGGATGGTATTAACTTAATTTTTTCATTTCATTATGATAAGAAATTGCAGAGGAGCTAATTGCTTTTACGCGTAAATGAGGTTGTAATGGTTCATTGGTTTAAATTGGAATGTCTTATGCAGGTTCGTATGTACACATTCAAATCTGAGGCCTTTGCACCTCAGACCCCTTTCCTGTCCTACCAAGGTACCAAGAATGTATATTGGAACATCGGATGAATTTGACAAGGGTTTTATTGAAAAGTTCGTCTTTTCTCAAAACATTTTCGTTCCCAGGAAATTCAAAGAAAGGAAGCAACCTAATTCGAAAAGTTAAAGTTGTGAAGGTCAATGGTGCTGTAGTATCTATTAACACAACTGAAAATCTTAAACAACTAGCCGTTGGGTCTGACCAAGGATATGTAAGCTTCCTCTCCTCTTCCGCTCCCCAAATTTAGGCATCCCAAATCTCTGCTTCACATACTATATATGTTCCCCACAGGTAACATTAATTGATCCGGAGGGCCCAAGTATCTTGTATCAGACACACATTGCTAGTGAACTCTGCACTGGAATCATTTCGGTGCATTTTGAAACTTGTAGCTTTCACAGCTTTGAAAAGAATGTTCTGCTTGTGGCAACAAAAGATTCTTCGGTTGTAGCACTTGAGAGGGACACTGGAAATAAAGTAAGCTCTGAAATGATTCGTCCAAAGAAGCCTTACCAAGCTTTGTTCTCGGAGGTTTTGAGTGAGTATCACTTTTAAGTTTTAACATTTCCTTCTATAATCATTACTGGTGCTATACTAAATTAAAAAACCTCAATAGAGTAAACAGAATAAAACAACTTTTGATCATTTCTGCAAATATTTCTGAAGATGGACAGGGCACGCCATTGCTATTGATGTCTTCCGAGAAGGCTGTTTATGTGTATTCGCTGACACACTTAGTTGAGGTACTAATACACTGCTACTGCTACATGAAATGAGTGACAATGTATGTAGAGAAGTATTTATTTCACTTGTTCCCTTTATCTTGTAACATCTCTTTTATTCAGGGTGTGAAGAAAGTTATGTACAAGAAAAAGTTCCATTCGTCTTGTATCTGGGCCTCAACTTTTGGAACCCCAGCCATCGGAATTATACTTCTCTTTTCCACCGGAAAAATTGAAATAAGGTTATTTTCTCTACGCACATCCCCAGTATAGTGGCAATAGTTTGTTTAACGCAGGTTTAAGTCCATCCGAATTTCGCACAAATGAAAATGTAAATAAACTCTCAAGTGTTGATTGGTTCTCTCATTTACTCTTTATCAATATCATAGTTATGCTAATTGACTTATGTTTAAAATTTCAGGTCCCTACCAGAATTGTCACTTGTAAGAGAATGGTCAATAAGAGGACTCACATGTTCATCTTCGAGACCATCATCAGACATCAAAGTTTCATCTTCCCATGACGGTGAACTTATTATCGTAAGTCATTTCTTTGGTCCATTTGTGCTGGCAGTTATAATACACAACTGCTGTTGGTAGTTTAAACTTGCTGGTTCTTATTAATCAGGTCAATGGAGATCAAGAGTTGCTCTTTGTTTCAACTCTGATCCATAACGTGGCTTACAGGTAAAATGAGTTCTATAAAAAAGATTCAGTCCTTAACATTTTATTTTTTATTATTTTGTTATACATGGTAATAGTATCAATCTTGTTTCTTGTGTTTTTTGTTCAAGATTTATGGACTCTGTTTCTCAAGTCTTTATCAAAGATTTGCGCGTTGCTCAAGGGGTATCGTCGCCTTTAGCCAAAGAAAAGAAAAAGGTACTACAATGTTGTTAAGAAATATATTTGAAAATGTGGATTGTCTTTTGACTCTTGTGTCTGATATTGAGCATACAGGGTTTTTTTGGCTCTGTAACAAAAGATGATAAGGCCATAAAATCGAAGAATGCTGTTGAAGTGGACACTGAGACTGCAAGACGAAGTATTGAAGAATTATCTACGATATTCGCAGTTGCCAATTTTCCAGCTGATACTGAAATTGAGACAAAAATGGATTCCAATGAGGATGATGAGGACATAGATATAGGTATTTGTTTCTGTTATTTTATTCTACACTTTGTTCAGATATTTTTTTTGTTAACCATTACTTTTTGGTGTTGCTTATGATGTGAAGATGATATTGACATTGATGATCCAAAGGAGAAATCAAAAGGATTTCCAGTGATAGCAGGATTCAAAAAACAGAACATTACAAGCACATTTCAAGCACTCAAAGGTGAATGTTCGAATGATACTTGTAGCTGTAAATTGTGTCACCGTGTCTGTCTTCTTGTTTTTCATCTTTGGTGGTTATGCAACAGATCGCGTCGATCTCTAATGATATGATATCAACACAGATGGGGTAGAGGACACTGTTCATAAATAACCAGTCATGCATCAGACCCTTTTCTCATTTCTCGATTATTTCTTGCATTGCAGGTAAACTAAAGCAGTCAAAGGTAAAGAATGATAAAGTGCCAGTACATGTTGAATCACAGGAGGAAAAGAATGGTGCTTCTGTTGATCAAATAAAGAAGAAATATGGATATTCCTCTGCTGGTGTAAGTACTTTGCCTCCATGCACGGATTGTGTGTTTTTTTTTATGTATTGGAAACCAGCAATTTCACTGGAAAACAGTTATTAGAACAAAGGATCATAGGAAATCTTGAGTAAGTGTCGAATACTATAGCAGGACTCAGGAGCTGCAGACATTGCAAGAACTAAGCTGAGTGAAAATTTGAAGAAATTGCAGGTATAATAACCTACCTCTCACTGCAATTTTCTCTCTTGTTCACCTACAGACCACATATGTTGATGAAATGTTGAAACCTATTGATGGTTGACAGATTTATTATGAAATCCCTAAACTGTTCTTACAAATTTCTTTCATGTTATGCAGGGAATCAGTGTGAGAACCAACGAGATGCAAAATACGGCCCAATCATTTTCGTCAATGGCCAAAGAGGTGTTAAAATACACTGAGAATGAAAAACGGGGCGCCTGACATGAATATGGCTTGATATGCTTACATTGAATATTTGCTGTTTTTAAGTTCTTCTGCGTCTGGTGATCTACATAGCTCCCGCGCATCGTTTTGTTGTGTACTGTACTTACAAAACACTGGTTTTCTTATTGGTTTCTGATGTAAATGAGTGTATATCAATGTATACAACATACTGGAATGACATTCTTTGCCTATATGATCTGCATGCCCTTTCAGTTACTATCACCAACGGTGAATTTCAGTTTTGTATGAGCGTAAGTAAACGACGTTAGTCATAGTCATGAAGTCTTCATACATTTACCATTAATTTATTTATTATTAATGCTGCCAAATAATTCATACACAAGAAAAACGAGTTACCCTACCCAGACAAATAATCATAAATTACTATGACAATAAAAAATGGAGGATCAATTGGCAACAGACATGGACACAGTATTTGATGATTATCTATAAAATCCTGTCTAATGTGTTTAACCAAAATAACATTTACATCTCCAGGTTTACAAAATTTGGTTTTCCATTTCATCCCCTGCTTAAACACCACATATGTATGTGATTGTACCTAATACCTTAAGTGGAAGAGATAGTCATATTTCCTCACATTCATTACCACAAACATGAATTTTCAAGATTCTTACAATGTTGTAGTAAAATTATATAGACGGTTTAACATACAATTTTAATATATAAATTATGACGTATAGTTTTAATAAATGAATAGTACTTCAATTATATACGAGTGAAATATTAATTTAATAGAAATATTTGTCATACGACTCAATTCAACGTAGTTTACATGGTATGTCAAACAATTTAAGTAATATTTTTGATTGATTGGTTACTTGAATACTGTATAGATATTGTGGATTTTTTAGTGAATAAATGTATATATTGTGGTTAATAACAACTACACTAACGACATCGTTTTGTGCAAATGCAGGGGTAATTACGTAATACGACTAGACATGCTGATAATTGAAATGTTAATAGGAATCCCAATGTTAATATAATTCAATTCAATACAGTATTTGGATTTTGGGTTAGGGTTTCATTTTCTCCTACCTCTCGATTTCCGACAGAGGATTTCTTGTCGCAGGTGGTCTGAGCTGAGAAGCTCCAATCGACAGCCATGTACGGTCACAGAGGGTAAGCCGAACGGACCTATTCTTCCAGTTTTTAGCAATTAATTTGCGGTCAATTCGCGTTATGATTGCTTTTGATATAGTATTTATGTTCGTTTTGAGCTTTTTGTTGATGTTTTCTGATTATCGATGAATAATAAACATGTTATCGATGAATAATAAACATGTTTTGTTGATGTTTTCTCTATACGCATATTTACCGTATAGAGAATTTCATACATGTAATTAAATTTTATTTCGATTCATGTTGGGCGATGTGATTCTGTATTGGAACATGAGTAAGTTTAGGATCCGGTTACGTTATATTCGAGATATTTCGGTAAAAATATCATTTTTTTGGATTACTAGGTGAGAGTTTAGGAGGTCACATTCACTTGTTTACTTATGTAGCTTGCAGCTCTTTTGATTGGCCAATAGGTATTGAAATTTGAAATTAGGAGTAGTTGCCATTGGGTTTGAGCATTTATTTGCCAAAGCTAGGTTGACCTCTTTGCCGAACTTGATAGTAACTAGTTTCTGGTCCTAGTTTATTCGCAGAAGTCGTTTCAGATTGTTGTCGTGACTCAATTGATTGTGTTGGGTGCATTAGGTTCTTCGACTTTGTTTTGGCTGTATTCTAGTGTATAAGATGCGCTTGGTGTGAAAAGTTGTACAAAAAGGGTATCCAAGTCTCTTTATTATGCGTGTCTTCTCTGTTTTGAAATTTTATTTCATTTAACTAGAGTAGGTTTTAATTGTTTGGAGAATAGAATCTTATCGGGTTTTTGGCAGGACTAGATTACTAGATTGTGGTATTAAGTTAAGTATACGATATAGAGTAGACTAGTATTCTGTTTGGAGGTGCTTTCGGAGTACTACAACGAAGATATTCTCTCAGGCTTGTGCTCATTCTAAAGTTGGTTTACTCCTGTGTGATTGTGGTGATTGAATCTGTAATGAATATATAGCCGATGAAAAAAGAAATCTTATATATTGACCAGATGATTTTTCTTTTTACATCCGAACATTATTTATTTGTAAAGAATTGTGTATATTCTGTGCACCTAGTGTTCAGTTTTTTCAGTGCATTTGAAGCGCGTACTTCCAGTTCGTGGTTACAAAATTGATTAGGTGCATATGTTAGGTTTTTGAGCATCTATGCGAAACTTAAAACAAATTGTGTGGTTTTCTGTCCTTTTCTTATCATCTTAATAAATCTGCTTTTTCATATATGAAAATAACCAACCAAGTTTAGAATTTTTTATGCAGTTCAAATATGCTTGTTTGTCCATGTTGCCCTGTATACTTGACATTGTATGTGTACATCTGTGTGCAATTGGGTAAATATGATTAAAGTTATTGAGATGCAATTAGAAAAAACTAAATTACTAGATGAAATGGGTTGGGATTGGCTTTATTAACGAGGTTGAGTGGGGATTCTTTCCTTCCTTGGGTATGAATAATTGAAGGGCAATGTATGGGAGCGGGGGGGTTTCGAACGGGTACGAGATCGGCTCAAAGAGACCAAGAATGATGGAATCCAATCCCTACTTCGCAGTGAGCAGCAGTTCAAGCAGTCATCTCGGCTACAGCGGCAGATATCAGCCTTCTGCCTTCCCTGTGGTGCGCTTAAGGGGTCTTCCCTTCAACTGTGCGGATGTTGACATCTTCAAGTTCTTTGCCGGACTAGACATTGTGGACGTCTTTTTGGTGAACAAAGATGGCAGGTTCTCTGGAGAAGCATTTGTTGTTTTTGCTGGGCATATGCAATCTGAACTTGCTCTTGAGAGAGACAGGTATCACCCCTAGTATAAAATTCATCAGCCAGTTACCTAGTTCCCCTATTTGTTAACATCTATCTAAATTCTTTGCTTTATGCCATTACTTAGCTTCCATTCCTTGTTACCACAGGCAAATGATGGGTAGAAGATATGTGGAAGTATTTAGGTGTAAGAAGCAGGAGTATTACAATGCCATAGCTGCTGAGGTGAGTGAAGGAGCTTATGGGTCTGTTGAACATCATGGGGCCTCACCTCCAGGTCGACGTAAGAGATCATCTCCAGATAAAGAGAACATGGAGTACACAGATACCTTGAAGATGCGTGGTCTCCCTTATTCCGTAAAAAAATCAGATATTATGAAGTTTTTCAAAGACTATAATGTTCCTGAAGACAAGATCAGCATTGCTTCCCGTTCTGATGGGAAGCCAACTGGAGAGGCTTATGTAGAGTTTGCTTCAGCTGAAGAGGCTAAAAAGGCCATGTGCAAGGACAAGATGTTGATTGGTTCCCGTTATGTGGAACTCTTTCCTTCAACACAAGACGAAGCCAGACGAGCTGCATCAAAATCTCGGTAGTAGGATTCATCTGTACCATTTAAGGGAACTGTAACTGTAACCAGCTTGTTAATCTTTGTTTATCTGAACTATTACTCTGGTGTCGTTATCCTATTCTGTTACGTTTGAATCTGAATCTGGTTTTCCTCCCCGTTGAAGGGGCATTGAATGTTTGAATGATGAATGGGTTTATTGCGCTGTGCCTTTTGAAATCCCTTTATAGCATTGAAGCTTCAGTCTGCTCCTTTTCTTAATGCAGCGTATATAGGAAGTAGATCATGAAATTCGTAGTCTCCGTAATGTTCGTACTTTCCTTCAACTTCCATTCTGATTATTTTGTGGTTGACACATTATTTGCATGAACAAATTTTCTAGTGTTCCCCTATTCACAATCCTCTCAGACACATTATTTGTAAAACATACTCTTCTGCAAGGAGAGAGCATAAGTCTGTACCTCAACTATCTTATTTAGATAATTACTAAAATTAATTAATAAATGTATAGTTACAGATATTGAACTTTTTTTTTTTTATGCATCATATGATATAAAATGGATATTTATAACTATTATTAATATTTTTAAAAACATTTGTATCAATAGTTATAACTTTAAGAATTACTAAAAAGTTAAGGCATTGTATCCACTTACGATTATTGATTCTATTTAATTTTCTATTTTTATTTTAAGATATAATAAATTTTTATTTTAAAGAATTGAACATGTGAGTATTAAGTATGTAATCCTTTGAGTACGATCTATTTCGACAATTCAACTATGAAATATTTGTTAATGTTACTTGAGTTCACTTATTCAAGCTTGGACTCTGGGGGTGAAAAACTTTGGAAATGTTAATCGAAGCATGTACTCCTCTCGAGTCTTGACGTTGACAGTTAAGACTAGAGTGCTCCATGAGCTAGACAAAGAGAAAAAAAGGACCTGCATCTGTAGAGCCATGGACGAACCAACCTCATACCCACCGATCGAGCCATCAAACTTCGACCTCATCGTGATCGGCACCGGCCTACCGGAATCCATAATTTCCGCCGCCGCCTCCTTGGCCGGAAAATCCGTCCTAAACCTCGACCCTAACCCCTTCTACGGCAACTGCCACACTTCCCTCCCTCTCTCAGACTTCATCTCCTTCCTCCAATCTCAGTCCACACCTCAAATTGACGACTCTTCCACCTTCCTCTGCACTCGTCCTATCTACTCCGACCTCGAAATCACCTCCTACTCATCCGAACCGATCGAAAACTCCAGGAAGTTCAATGTCGATGTATCAGGTCCAACAGTGTTATTCTGCTCCGATTCGATGATCGATTTGATCCTCAGGACGGGGATTAATCAGTACATGGAGTTTAAGAGTGTGGAAGCGAGTTTCGTTTCGGATGCTGAGGGGAGGTTTAGGAGTGTGCCAGATTCTAGGAAGGCGATATTTAGTGATCGGAGTTTGAGCTTTGTGGAGAAGAATCAGTTGATGAAGGTTTTCAAGCGTGTGCAGGGGCATTTTGCGGCGGAGGGGAGTGGTGAGGATGATCGAATTTCGGAGGAGGATTTGGAGAGTCCGTTTGTGGAGTTTTTGAACAAATGTGGCTTGTCGCCGAAGCTAAAATCGTACAGATCGCCGCCTTTTCCCTATCACTTTGGTTTTATCTGTTAGTATCTAAGTCTATTCAGTTGGTTTCTAGTAGTTTTTGTGCATTTTGCTTTGTTGAATTACTCTTTAGGCTGTTAGAGAAGGATCATTAGCTGATTCCACTCATATTTGAACTGGATGTTATTAGACTGTTGGTTTCTAGTAGTTTTCGTGCATTTTGCTTTGTTGAAATTATCTTCAGGCTGTTAGAGAAGAAGGATCATTATTGACATCACTCATATTTGAATTGGCTGTTATATTACACTGCTTGGACTGGTTAAGTAATCATAATTTGAGATTCTCGTTTGTTAGTTTCAGCTACTCAGGCTATCTTAATAGGATGCAGTATAGACCTCATGAGAATCTTGTTTGGATCATTCCTAGTCGAATCATCCTTGGAGAATGACTCATTTGATTTTATGAATTAGATTATACAAAGAGCTGCACCAATAAACATTATGATCCTCTATTCTTCAGATGCATGCCTGCTAGCTCAATGCCTGTTCTGTAGGTGTTTAAATCTAATCTGCATTATTTTGCTTGCCTCCAGGATTATTTTGCATGCTATAGTGCTGGCGGATTATGATCAGGAGAACGTGGAAATCTGTAAATATGTTATTAGTACTAAAAGTGGGATAAGTCATTTAGCACTCTACAACTCATCCATTGGCAGGTCAGTCAAAGCATTTTCTTTGAAAATACTTACCTAAACCTAATTATCTCTTTTCAAAGATGTTTGTAATGTTTGTCCATTAAGATAGGCCATTACTAATATGAAGTTGGTTAAACAAGATTTTTATATTTTTAGGAACACCATTCACCAAATGATGTGAAATCCACGATGTAGTCTCAGTAACTTACAATTGTAGGAGCTTCCAAAAATTGCCATTAGGCCCATTACTGCTCACACTGATACATGTATCTCGTAGTTGACAGAGAGTTTACACCAAAATATTCAGTTCCATTTTGTCGGATCCTCTTCTGAGTTTTTCAATGACATCTGCTGCACATTTTGCAACCGTTTAATGTCTCTTTGGTACAGAACATGTTTGAAATTTTAGTGCTGTTGGTTGAGGATTTTTCAAATGCTTCCTGCATTGATTCATATCTTGCCTTTTGTTTACTATAAATACCTTTATCTGATTAATTTTTATGAATTTTGATATTGTATGCTCTTATATCCTGACCTTTAGTTTCAAAGCCTCGAATTCTGATTGAAAGTTTGATAGTTATTAGCATTTTATAGTGTGGAAACATATACAAAAAGATAAACGGTACATGGGAATAAATGACAGAAACATTATCACTTAAATTTTACAATGTCAAAGGTATAATCAGAATAGCTAAAAGTGGCAGAGCCTAAATAAGATGTCAAGACAGTTTATCTGCTGAGCTTTTTCAGGTTTCCCAATGCAAGTGGTGCCATGTTATACCCTATCTATGGTCAGGGGGAACTTCCACAGGCCTTTTGTCGTCGTGCTGCTGTCAAGGGATGTACTCATGTATGTATTATTTTGTTGGATGCTTATTACGGTCAACGTGTTTGTATAATTCGTTACCTGCCTGCATGTGTAATTACTGATTCCTAATGAACACTGTAGCTGTCCTCCTTATTGGTGGTGTTTCCTTGTTTTCCTTTTGGGTGTCGGTTCATAGGTGGGTTGTTTAGTGGTGCTGTTTCATTCCTACCGGGTGCCATGTCCCGCTGTTAATGCCCTGTGATTTTGTAGAACATTGGCACAATTCTTTCTACTTTCCAAGTTCTTTTCTAAATTATGCCGACTACGTATCACAACTTCATTGTGTTTCCATGTTTGCATGAGTTTCTGATTTGTTATGCCCAGCAATCTTGCTGAAATGGCACAAAATTATTTTTATAGAAGTCACATTTCCTCTATTGAATCATCTGTCATAAAAAACTGCTATGGTGACTTGTAATTATTTAAGTTCTCTTTCTCGTGCTTTTCTTCATTACTTACGTTTCTTTTCCAGGTTCTGCGGATGCCCATAGTTTCAGTTTTCATGGATGAGGTTAGGAATGGTTCTCTATCCTTTTTTCCTGAAGAGAATTATTACTGAAAAGTATACGAATGGAGCCATCATTGATGTGCACATGTGTGCTTGATGAATTAGTTCTGTGGCAGTGTGGCATGTCTTTTCAGATTCCTATTATCTAATTGTATGTGTCCCCTGTAGTCTTTCTCATATGCTACTTTGTTCTTTGTTTTTTGTTTTTCTTTTCATGCAGGGTGGTGGGTCTTATAAGGGTGTGAAGTTAGCTTCTGGTCAGGAGTTATTTAGCAGTCAGCTGCTTCTTGCTCCCTCTTTCGCAATTGCATCACAAACCGTTCCATCTGCACAGGTGGAAAAGTCATCTGATGATGGCCTCAGAATTGGTACGAGGAAGGTTGCTCGGGGAGTATGCATAACAAACAACTCTGTAAAACCTGATGTTGCCAATTGTCTGGTGTTTTTTCCTCCTAGATGTAAGTTAGTTAGCCTTATTATTTGTTGAAGTTCTTACATGTGAAGCACAACTATTTATGTGACGTTCTTGAATGCAGCTTTGTACCCAGAGCAGATAACTGCTATCCGTGTACTACAGCTGAGTAGCAATCTGGCTGTGAGTGCTCCTGGAATGTAAGTGTATATCACTGTCGTTTTTGCAACATACTATTATACAAGACTATAAATGATCTGATTATTATATTAGTTCATCAGGGTTAACAATGGGTTTTGTTTTGTAAATAAAAACCATCTTATCCAAATGTTCCTGTACATGTATTTGACATCGCCAGATTGAAATGATTGTTATTGAAGTTGTGAATATATATATAATAATGCCGAGGTGGGTGCAACCTAAAACATGCACACCTGTTCAGAATGTCTAACTGGATAGGTTTATGTGGTAGTAGTTGTTTTTGGTTGATTGATGCTTGGGCTTTTAGTCTAGCTGTAGTAGTTTGGAAATACCTCCTTCTTTAATTTATTAGTGCTTGGGCTTTTAGTAATTCAAGTATCTATTGCACATGATGAAAGTGAATGCCATGTCCTTCAAGTTCTGAACTGGGCTAATATCTCTCCTTATATTCTTCACTGGAATACTTGAGTTTATAAAAGGAACAAGTTGGTAATGTAAGTTCAATTACTTGCAGAAAAATATTTGTAATTGACACAGGTCGTGCCTTAACAGAGGGCGTTCGAAATATTGATAAACAACCCTTAATATTTCTTTACCTTCACGAGACGAGTTCAATATCTAATTTGTTGCACTGTACACTGTCCAATTTGTTCAGGTTTGTAATTTATCTCTCATCAATGTGTGATAATGCTAACGAGGGTAAGAAATCATTAAATGCTGCCATAAAGGCACTGTTCACTGTGCCTCTGTCCAAAAACTCAGATAACGGGAGTGATCATCCATCTGCTCAAACTGACACAACACCCAGTCTGCTTTGGAGCGCTTTGTATATTCAGGAACTGACTCTGGTATGTTTCTACATTTGCAGTTATTACTTTAAATTATTTTCTGATCTGTTACTTACGATAGTCGCACAAGTTAATATTTTGGTCAACTTGTTTCCTATGCATTTTAATTTCATTTAAATTATGCTTCCAATTATTTCCACCATAATGTATTGCCGTCTGGAGGCAAGTGCCTCTGCCACAAGTAGGTATCCACATTTTATTTTCATTTTCTTAAGCAAAAAATACATTTAAATGCAATGTGCATGTAGAAGAGGATTTAATGTATTTGGTTTGGGATCGTAAGCAAGCTATTCCTTACAATGAAAGGGGCATACTGCAGAGAGCCAGAGACTTAGATTGTAACATTCATGAAAATGGACAAAATCAATGTATTCATTATGCTAATTATCCCGGAAAAAGTAAGTATTGTGCATGCTGTTAAAAGTGGAATCATATATTGGGCATATTTGAGTGTGATGCATGCATTGTTGCTGTTTGTACCACCCTGCTTGAATCCACATCTCTATTGGCTGTCGATGCAAATTATTATTTTTTTACTTTTTTACTTGTGTAGCTTAATGTCATGGTTTGGTTCCTTGCCTATAATTGTTTCAATTCTCATCTCTGGCAGTCTCAGGATGCTTATGATTCTATCAGATACACACCGCTTCCTGATGAGCATCTACACTACACTGATCTCCTAAATACAACAGAAAAGGTAGGATTTTTGAACTGCAATATGGCTCTTGATGCTCCTCATGGACACATGCCATGCGCGATGTGTCCAGGGTACCAAAAGGGTGCCTTGTTTCTGTTAACAAGTCTATTTCCTCCATTAGGAAGTCAATGACTAAAAGTGTGACATTTTGCTTACCTTGGCACAGCTATTTCAAGAAATATACCCTGGTGAGGAATTCTTTCCATCAACTAGCTCTGCGGATGAGAATCCAGATGATGCAAGTCATGAACATGAGTGATCTAAGTAGTCTTATGAGGCTATTGCTGCATTTTCCAAGTAAAGCAATGGTTGATCTCTGAGTAGACACAACATGATATTGATGCATGTTGAGACTGCTTCAGTCATTGAGTCGCGAAACTTGGTCAGAGTCATATATTCCATGAAATGTAAGTAAATGGGAACATCAAGTGGACATACTTCATTGTCCGGCCGCATCAGCTTACTATCATCTGCGTCTGTTCTCACTTGTACAATAGAAATCATGCACTTTGAGCGGAGTTCATGTTTACTTGAACATGCCATCAGGAAATCCGCTGTGTTTTGTAAACCCCAAGTAGGCTAGTTTTAAAGCCTGTAGTTGTAAATCTGGATACGACCTGCTGATACACATTAAAGTAATAATTGTTCTAGTAATTTATTCTTCAGGTAGATTTTGGTATACATCCAAATTTCGAATCAGCTTAATCCAGTGTATATCCTTGCTCTCCAGCGACCAACATATCATCCTTGAACCTTTTTCTTTTTATTTTATTATAATAGTAAAATGATGGTTGTGTTCTCTGGACTGAACTGAATGGACCGCACCGAATTTAACTGAATTGAAGTAAGTACTCCCTCCCTTTGCTCCAATAAAAGTGAAATATTTTTCTGTTTTTGATGTCCATCAAAATGAAATAATTTTCTATCTATAAAAATATAAACTTCACAATACAACTCATTTTAACCACATATTGAATTTCACATGTAAAAAATTCATTCTCAATCACATATCATATATTTTTTTACAAAATGGTGGAAAATTAAATGATTTCATTATGTATGAAATGGATGGAATATAAATTATAATTAAATCGAACTGGACTGTACTGAAGTGATATTCAGTCAAAGAGAACATACTATTATTTGAAAGTAATAATTCTTGAAATTGAAAATTCTTATAAATATACCATTAATATCATTTTTTAATGTTGTTTAATTATTATATTTTAATAAATGTGAGTTGAACATAGTGCCACTTCGACAGAAGTATCTCAAACTTTGAAATTCTTAGAAACAGCCTCCCGATATCATCCTCGAACATTTTTAAGGTCTAATTACATGACGTCACATGTTCCATAACTAGATTAATTTCCAATTCGCATCATGTAATTGGAGGTTGTTGGTGTTATGTTATTCAATACTTTCTCATTTGCTTTTGGATAAATACTATGGTCCCCTCCCATTTTTGATGAAAAATTCAACTCGCATGCCCACTAACAACTAACATCCTTTGTTAAAAGCTTATACACCAGTATTCAATGTACCCTAATTCCCTAATTTTTTTTATGAAATATAGAATATAAAATAACAATAAAAGAATAAAGAGTATTTAATTCATATTCTTAAGTATAAATATCTACAATAATTACTACTTATAGGCTACTAATTAAAATAAAATTTAATAGCTATCCTGGATCAGTAGAGAATCGAATCTTGTCGCAGATAAACTTGCAAAGTTAGCTAGTAGTTCGGGAACGGTTGGACATGTCCTCTGGGACAATCCCCCGTCTCAAGTAGTATCGTTTTTTAACTTTGATTTAGTCTAAGGACTTGTACGTCTTTCATTACCAAAAAAAATAAAAAATTTAATATCATAATGAGTATACAATTAGTGGGGTGTATAATTGTAACTTACAAGAATTACAAATGTTATCAATTGTGCCAATTCATTCATAGTTAATAAGGACACATGGTGAAAGAATCATCATATTGTTACATAATACCCCTTGAATGTCCATTGACTTGAGAATGTGCCTCATTAAAAACTTACTAACAAAAATTGAGTGGAAAAAATGTATAGTGAAGGAAAAAGAGTACACCATTTTTATTAACATAAAATACGCTTTGGTAATAATGCCTCGTTTTTTTTGAAACGGCTAAATGGTGACTCGAACCCCCGACCTATTGATTGGAGGTGAAGCGTCTTACAACTGAGTTGCGCTTCGTTGTCAGTAATACTGCCTCCTTAAAAATCTTGCTAAGAAAAACCCTATGGAAAAAACCTTAATCAAAGAAAAGAGTGCAGTGCGTATTTGCTCCCCTCATAAGTGCATCATTTCATTTTTATCCACCATATTCATATTGTCTTTTGGACAATTTACATATAAACTGCTTCACTATAAACGACATACATCATGTGCGTGAATGATCTCCATATATTGTTCATCACTTAAGTCCTCAAGTATTTGTAATATGTCACAATCATGGAGATATGGAGATAATCAATCATATGTGCGCTCAAAATGTTACCTCGTTATAAACCTTATTAGGAAAAATTCGATGGGATAAAAACCTAACAAGGACAAAAGAGTGCAACAATTGCTCATAGGATGTGCAAATGTACTTATTGATTTACAATTTTCATCTCCATTTGACAAGATACATACCTTATTCATGAAGTATAGTAAGGAATTGCAAACTTTTTGTTAATTCAATCTTCAAAAATATTAATTATTATTTAAGAAATAATTAAGGTACATCTGGACCGTGTCAATCTCAAGGTATCTTTGAAAATATTCTTTGCATGCTCAAACTACAAGTTGAGCTATCATCGGTATAACCAATACTACTCTTCATGAGTATTTAATTTACTCATCCAATTCATGTTTGCTAACATGATATTTTTAGTCTCCTTCTGGGACAAACTGTCGGAGATGTTATTTCCATTCATTGAACTTCTCAAATCATATGACTTGTAAGTCAAACCAGTCATTGTTCATGTGCACAACCTGAAGGTTGAGTATGAGTGATAACATTCACAATATAAGAATAAAAATGTTAGTATGCAATATGATAGAGACGAAACTAAATAATGCAAACTATACAAGAATAAACATATTATAATGCAATGTTTAGTATCTAAATGCACATAAAATTTGACCCGATAAGGCAATGTTGCCGTATGTATTTAGAATTCGTCAATAAAAAAGGACTTATGGTCCATGAGCTCATTTTTATCATCATCATCATCATCATGATATCATCAAAACGGACTTCCATGTAAGATTCCCATTTACATGTCCAATATTTATGTCCATCGATTTTGCATATGCATTTAAAATACAGTTCCATGTATACCGATATTTCAAATCTCTTTCTTAGATTTTTCAAGTCAGTATTGATAATTGATATCTGAATATTTATGTAGCTACAATTTCATTTCATATAGATCATCTATTATAGTTCAAATATTTATGCCTTTATGACATATATTACTCTTTAGGAGTACTACCAACTGCCTTATTTTGTACTTAACATTAGAACCGTATTTCACTAAGGTGATAAATCATTTGTACAATAGGCAAGATATCGCAATGTCCAACACATGTCATTCTATAATCGATATTTAACTCTGTACGCCTCATAATAGGATCATAGCGGGTTAACATTCAAATCATAAAACATTATGTTTGAACATATCTTGATATAGTAACTTGAAGCTGAAACTTTGAACTCTCAAATATATGGGATCAATTCGCTCTACGAATTTATTTTACTAGCTTATTCATGTTCTTCCTCCCCTAAGCTGGAAAATTAGGGCTCATGATAGTATAATGTCCAGCTTAGAATTTAATGTACTCATACAACTTTTGTATGCTTCAAGCATTAGTTCTATGCGGAGAACATTATGATAGGATTCAACATATTAGTACAGTTGGATTTTCTTGTGCTGTAAATAATTTTGTCCTCAAATTAGAGATTAATTAATTTACTCAATATATTTAATTGTAAAACAATTGAAATATACATGTAGACTTCTGGCCACTTATATTATATCTCTTTTATCAACTTGACTAGTGTAGTATTGCTCATTTCAAGATCTCAATTTTCACGCTTTATTACTTCATGTTGTGTCTTGCACTTATCCAATAGAATCACATCAGAAGAAATATTTCAGCACATAACTAGCTATACTTTGTACATGAAAACTTCAAGTTTCACAAAAACGGTTAAGTTGTAACCAGATGGCCTAATTTGTCACCTCAAACATGATTTTATTCAATATTATCATTTTCTACCAACCTTCTAGTTGGTAGTGACTAATTCTTAGATAATGTGCCGATCCTCTGGTTGGCTGGTAGTGAAATTTTCTGAGCAATTGTTGCTATGAATTTTTTTTTTTGGTATTGGTTTTGGATAATCATTGGGTGTACGCCAATACTTTATGTAAGGTGTAAACGTTGTACTCTTTGTTTCTTTTGTAATTGTCCGTTGAGAGCATTACTTATGCTCTTGATTTTTTTAATAAATTTTAATAAATTTTTTTTTGCCGTTTCAAAAAATAAAATAAATTGGATGCACTTGAGTACAAATTAAATTATGGTGCTTCATGTCCATACCATCTTCTTATTAGCTCATTTGCAACTTTCTAATTTCCAATCACTTCTGGGAAAGGAGATTTATAAACCGTACATGCTATTTACTGTACATTATGTATGAACAATGATCTACGAGACCAAATACTGTTCTTGTGAGATAGGGGTATATCTTTACCACATGCATTGCAAATTGATAGTGGTCTTCAACATTCATAATATGCACATGATTGGTACTTCGGGAGCAATAATAAGAAATTGTGTTTTTAGGAGAATGACATACGATTCCAATTTCAAGTTGGACCATTTATAAGATTAGTACTACCAACTTCATGTTGGATAAGTAATATGTGCGAGTAGTTACTTGTAATTAAATGTATCTGTAAGGATACATGAATAGACACGTAGATAAAATACCATCATGTAAACAAATTACATGTTTATAATCCACTTGAATGTTTATAGCACCAATAAGTTGTCTTATCCCAACTACAGGTTGAGTAGTCAACTTTGCAATTTTATATGTGAGAGTACTACAATTTACCAACTTCAAGTTAGGAGATTATTTCAATTGTGAGACAAAATGCTCAATTTTTAGATAATTATCTCAATTGAATATTTCTTGCGCCGCTAGCAATTATATTATCACATATATACTCTTTCAACTTCAGGTTGGAGAATATTTGATACGTTTATGTGCTTGATGATACTACCATGATAACTCAACATCATACGCCACATTTTATTGAGAAAAATTTCACTCAATTGTAATAATTCATCTAAGTCTTTGAACCTTTAGGAGAGTACGAACTTTAGGTCGTGGTAGTGTGACCAAGAGAGTATGACTGGTAAATAATTAGTATCAAAAGTCATCTCCCAATATTTTGAACTTGTAGAAAATATTGTATTGAAACAAACTTCAGGTTGAAAATTATTACCTCACAAAACCAACTTCAGGAAATCACTTCATATAACATTCCTTAGTATCAATTTTAGGTTAGATACTACAATGAGTGAACATTAGACAAAAATAAGAGAAAACTTAAATCACCATCTTTATATTAACAACCATCAGTTATTGTACCACTTTGAGTGGTTATATTATAAAATAAAATCAACGATCCTTGATGGTAATGTATTCAATCGGTCAATCCTTTGAGCTTTGAGCTTTCATAAAAAATGATGAAGAAATATATCACAATTGCCTTATTTTTACTTTATACTTGTATCACACATTCACTTCAGGGAATATTACCAACCGTTTCAATATTATAAAGTATGGTATAATACGAATGAATATAATCTAATAAAATAAATAAATTTACCTTCACCAATGACGAGAATATTAGCTAATTCTTATTGTGAAAATGATATGAAAAACATATCAATGTTCGATAGCAGATTCTCGATGCCTCATAATTCAAAACGACGACCGCTCGGTGAAATTCAAGAAAACCGTGTCTTTAATTTGCTGATACAATTTGAGAACAATCTAGTGGATGACGAATCTAGAATCAATTTTACGAAAATGTTGCGCTGTACAGAAAATCTATGCATAAATTTTACCTTTCCCCCTTCTCAATTTATTCTCGGTCGTCCAATTTAATATGTATGTGGACATATATATTTTAACAAGGGAATCATCAATTGTTAGCCACTTCTGGTGGTTTTCAATTCTTGAAATTCTGTGGCAAATGTTCAAGTGAATGATAACTTGATATTCACTTCTTCCCAATTATCACAACCTTCAAGAATTTTTATCTCATATTCACTTAAAGGAATTTTATTTTGTAATTATTCCGTCAACAAGTTTTCAAGAACATGTGTGAATATGATCCACTACTAACCAAAAATTCAAAATGGTTAGATAATGTAATATAGTAAGAAAAGGAAATTCAATAGTGTAAATAAACAAGTAAAACTTATTTTTATTAAGTAATTTTCTCATCACTTTAATAATATATAATTCGATTAATATGAATTCAAGATTTACAGCTACTCACATGATTATATGTAATTGTCAAAATACAAAACAAATCAAAGTTAGATAAGTCATTGTGAACCAATACAAATAGAACAAAGTATTATATAAAGTAATGAATAATATGAAGGATAGATCATGTAAACTTTCCTGCAAATCATGTCACGAGAGAACAAACTAGCTCGGCATGAGGAAATTTTTTATAAAATATACAGTAGGTCGAGACACCTCCAATTTATATACTATTACTGATAATATATTCTTTGTATACTTCACAATGAATATCTATCTAGACGATATACTACGATCATTTTTTTACTTTGAATTGGTAATTTATTACCACACTTTGAATATTTCCCACGTTCGACACAATGACTATATAGTTTTTAAATTCCTTTCTTTTTTTAATTTTTCTTTCAAAATAATTTTTGAAATTGAATCACGAGTTGTCACTTATCGAGCATGTGAGATACTCGCAGTGTTTGAGGTACTTTAAACGTGCGATATACTGTCGGCGCGTGTAATAAATCACCAATTACGTGTAAAAGAATATTAAAGTATATTATCTGAACAAGTAACTATTATAGAGTATATAAAAGATAAATAATTATTGTATAGTATATAAAATGAATATGTCACCGTACCATATTTTAAATCTATAATGTTTGGCTTTTGATTGGAGTAATGGTACAAGGGTAGATGGTATTGGAGTGGGATGAATTGCTAATCATCATATTCATAACCCGTTCCTTATTTGATCATCATCCATCCCATATGGGAGAAAAGACAATCAGACTGTAGTTTAGTTTCGTAGTAAAGTATGGTGATTCTGGATAGAATATAGAATATAGAAGAATAATAAGAGGATAAAAAATACTTCATTCAT
This sequence comes from Plantago elongata, assembly GCA_036897095.1. Lineage (NCBI taxonomy): Eukaryota > Viridiplantae > Streptophyta > Magnoliopsida > Lamiales > Plantaginaceae > Plantago > Plantago elongata. The sequence goes on along the minus strand of JAYMSP010002019.1, from coordinate 332 downwards.
CTTTTTAAGTGTAGGTACAAGTGTCTACCGATCCACTATTTATAGGCTACTAGCTAGAAGGAGATTTAATATTATAATGAGTATATAATTAGTGGAGTGTATAATTGATATTGTAACTCAGAAGAATTATAAACGATATTAATTGTATTAATTTATCCATAACTAATAAGGATACATAATGGAAATAAATGAACATTCAAATTTTCCATGGCACTTTCCCACACCACTTCAACGCGCTATCTATTCGTAATATAGTATTGTACTTTAAACGCAAGCCATTTGTACCACTCTTCTTATAATTAAAATCAAATGTAAAATTATGCGAATTGATT
>JAYMSP010002018.1:0-26904 GCA_036897095.1 Plantago elongata | reverse complement strand
ATGTGGTCGACACCGTCGACAAATATGTGATATATGAATGTGTGTATTGTGAAGCTGGGGCATGTGCCTTGCAGCATTATTATGCATTTTGCCATGAAGAAGCTGGAACATCAAACATCACGTTATATAATTTAAAAAGCTGGGGCATGTGCCTTGCAACATGATTATGCATTTTTCCATGAAGAAGCTGGAATATCAAACAACACGTTATATAATTTGAAAAGTTGGGGCATGTGCCTTGCAGCATGATTATGCATTTTGCCATGAAGAAGCTGGAATATCAAACAGCACGTTATATAATTTGAAAAGCTGGGGCATGTGCCTTGCAACATGATTATGCATTTTGCCATGAAGAAGTTAGAATATCAAACAGCACGTTGCCTGTTTTATTACTATTTTGCTTGTATTTTAAAACAAATGCATGACTATTTTGACGAGGTGGTTTGCTACATTGAATATGTTCATACACGCATTCCATGCATGCCTGATTATCCTCATTGAGTCGTATGACTGGCCCTCTCTCGTTTTCATAATGTTTTCCCAGGACAAGAGCACGAGGAAGGGTGCGAGTAGATTAGCTGTCAGCCCGGGTGTTGGTTTTGTGCTACTACCACGTGTGACGACGTGGGTTGTCGTTATCTTTTCAAATTATAAATTTTATTTGGTTTCGTAATAACTAGTACTTTATCTATATTTATCGAAGTATTTAGAAGTCGTCATTTTCCTTGACGTCCGAACTAGGTCGGGGCCTTACATATGCTATTTATATATAAACTAGATAATATGTGTTAAAAATTAAGGGGTCTCTTCGAACTCTCCAAATATAGAGGGACTTTTAAGACACTTAATATAAATTTAAAGAGCATTTATTGGATTGATTACTCACTCAATCCCAAAAAGAAACCTTTTTATTTTAATGTTTTTACATTAAATTACCTTCGACTTTGAATGCAAATTATTTTTATACTATAATTGCATTAAATTTGCATTATATGATTAATGTCAAAGTCGAGGATATTGTCAAAGTTGAAATGTGAACATTTTTTCAAAATGAAAGGAGCTGCATGCAGTCAAACTCTAATTTTGCATGTATTTTTGCCCGTTGTAAAGATGGGTATGTTTTGACCATATTTTATAACTTTTGATATAAATTGTGAAGTTGTAAAATCTATGTATTTTAATCGAAATTTGTGTTTCAAAACACACACACACATATATATTGATGTGTTTCAAAATACATAGTCTAGATAGGTATTTCGAAACATTGTTTAGATGTGTTTTAAAAACAACCCTTATTTTATCTCTTTACACTTTTAAAATGTAAACACTTAAATGCAACCAAACATTACAAAATAACCGGCCAACCATTACTTTTGCATACAAAACACCCTACCAATCACACCCTAAGTTTATTATAAGAGGGGAATGCTCAAGTTTGTATCAAGTGAATGGACAACTTTATCCTAATATATGCATTTTATGAAACCTTCCCTAATTGAGTTAACAAATTAGTACTCGCTATTAAATTAAAAATGTAATGTCTAGCTGCTATTTTTATCGTGTGAAGTGCACTCACGGTAGATGCAACTAGGGGTATATGGTTTCCTACTCTATAATGCGCCCTGAGTTCTTAAATAGTGTGCAAAGCTCCGATTCTTATAAAGTCAGTGCAATACCTCATTGACAACTTGACATTTCTGATTTGAGTAACCTTTAATTTACCGTTTACTGAGGTTGAGACGTAATTACCGTTCAAAAAGAAAGAAGAGCTAGCAAGCTTATATGGGCTTATAACAGATTTAACCGCCTCGGGTACAAGTTAGCATGACTAATGTACAACGCGTGGACTACTTACTATTGTAAATACAGATTACGCTTTTATATAAGAATTGATTTGGCGCCTTGCTTTCTTCAATTCCAACTTGCTTCCACTATACCTTAATCCTTACAATACTGAATTAGTGTTTCGCTAATTAATTGAGCAGATTGATCTTTGCGCGCTTCTTGAATTTTCCGACGATAGTTCCGAACAACTGATCAAAAGTCAAAGATTTGACAAAGTCTCAGACGTATTAATTGAATGTCAACCATCGTATTCACCACAAAACTTCTAGGAAAAGAATCAGATTTATATAAAAAAAACACCAAGTTAATTACATTAAGTTTCTGAATACTTGTACCAATGTGATGTACATATTGAATTGAAATGATAATTGAGGTTGAAATTTCAACTTAACAGTTGCTTATATAACCGAGGACCAGATTAGCTGAATTTCAAATAAAAACATTCGAATAGAATTGAAGTTGAACAAACATTAATTAGACATATAGTTGCAAAAATGCTCTGGTGTTGCTTTTCCAATCATGGCAGGAAGAAGAAACCGGTTGTCGCGGTGACCACTCCTGCACCTCCTCCTCCTGCGGTGTATCGTGGTGAACCAAAAAAGTATGAGAACATGAAAGTTCCTCCAGTTGTTACTGCCAGGCCCGTGCCCAAGCCATCTGTTGTAAAAGCCAGGATGGGTGGTGGTGGTGGTGGATATAGTGGAGGCGGATATAGCAGTGGCTATGGTGGGGGAGGTGGTTATGGAGGTGGAGATAGTGGTTGTGGTGGTGGTGGCAGCAGCGGCGATGGTGGTGGTGGGGGCGGTGGTGGTGGTGGAGATGGTGGTGGAGGTGGATGCTAATTGAAGACGTTGAACATATATAAGCTAGCTAGATGTGGTGTATATCATTTCTATTGTTGTGTGGGATTGTATATTATTTATCGTAATATTCTTGTTTATTCTTGGTGATCGTTGAAATAGCTGTACATTTTATCAAATGTTGGAATTATTTCTTTTTGTATTTTGTCAATTAATTTTAACATTAAATATGCTTAAAAAAAGTAAATTCATTAATATTTTATTGAAACTTTTAATTATACAAACTTCATCGAAGTGACGATCAACATACTATTTTAAGTACAAATGTAAAATGATTAACTTCAATGTTGTGTACTTGTATAAAAAATATGTATTATAATGGTGGAAAATTTAAAAAAGGTATTTTAAGTTGTGTCATTATCGAAAAATGTACCTTATTTTGTGATCGTTCGATTTTGGTATATTATGTTTATCTTTTTGTCCATTTAGGTACTCCATCAATCAAATTTGATGTGACCGTTAATTTTGCAGAAAAAAAGTTCAAAAAATGTATCTTAATTTGTGTCATTACCGAAAAATATACCTTATTTTGTGACAATTCGATTTTGGTACTTATAATTTTCAGTTAATAATTTGAGTACTACTTCGGTCACGTAATTAGTTGCCACGTGTCACGAAGTACCTAAATTGGACACAATGTCAACTTAAGATACAAAAATTAGACGGTAACAACCAAAAGTACCATTTTCAGAAATGTCACAACTTAGGGTACCTTTTTCGAAATTTCCCCCTACTTTAGGGAGTGATTGGTAGGAGTGCATTTTGCATTTTTAATGGTTGACCGGTTCGAAACACTCCGCTTGGTACGAAAAACAAAACTCAAAACACACTTCGTGGCCCGCCGGGGCTCCAAACACACTCGATGGTGTGTTCCGGATTACTTCTTTGACTAGTGATTTCGAAACAACCCGTTGAGTGTGTTTTGTAGTGCACTTAAATTATCTTTTATACCCTAAATCTCTCAAATGTAATTACTTGTTTCACCCTACATTATGAGGATACATATCACAATTACGTTCAATCTACATATTTTATTTTTTATTTTATTTAAAAAATGTAAAATAACTTTTAAATTGAAATAAAAATATAAATAAAATTATAACAATTAATTTTCTAACTTTTAATATATAAAAAAATAATTTTTTTTATATATTTTATTACATATAAAATAAATAAATAAAAATAAATTTCAAAAAAGCTATTTGCTACAGTAAAAAAAGAGGAATTACTTACTAGAATCCAACATTCAATTGAAAGTTTATTAATTGTAGCAAATTATGTTTTTAGTTTTTTTGATTTTTTTACTTTTTATATGTAAAAATATGTAAAATATTTTTTAAATATTTTTGAATTATATTAAACAATTTATACCAATAAAATATTTATACCTAAAATTTTAGTCATACATATCAATAAACTTTAAAGAATAGATAATTAATTTTTTTTAATTTAAAAATATTATTAATAAATAATTTTAAAATTTGGTAATAATTTATATAATTTCTTTTAAATTTATAAACTCAATCTATATATGGATTATGTAATGTATTTGTCTGAAATTAACGAAATTGCGACACGTGTCCTCATAATGTAATTTTCTTTTTCATTTTTGGTCAAAACTGCTCAAATGCGGTCAATATACATATTTTGGGGGGGAAATCGGAACTCTAGCTGCCATATCATCAATTTAACTTTGAATATTGACCGGAGTACATAAATTTCGAGGACGGTTGTTGTCGTGTATTGAACTTGGACAAGGCCGTTTTACCGTATCAAAAATGGAACGGTCTCATTGTAGTGTACCAAAAAAAAATAGCCAAATTTTTTTACAACTACCCAATTAATATATAATTTTCATGCGTTTCATTATATACCTTTTTTTAAAAAAAATTTTGAACTAAATAATAAAAATATTCAAGACCAACTACTAATTTAATACATTACATTAAAAATACAGACTATGAAATAATTTTTAAAACACTATTACATTAAAAATATTCAAGACCAACCATTAATTTAGTACATTACATTAAAAATACAAACTATACAATATCTTGTACAACACTATTATAAAACACATTGACAAACACACATCTATCGTTTCAACCAAACAACTTGATAACAACTACAAAGTTTAATGACATTTAGTCATTTCACAATGCAAGTGGCTAAACACAACCAACATCACTTTTTAGAAATCGTACCAAACAACTATTTGCATTTTGAAATACATATCAAAACAACTCTCAAATTATGAACCAAACATCGTGTTTCCCGGTCAAACCTACTAAAACACACTAACAAATATATACGGGCTTCACATTTACGTTTTGGCCAAACAAAACACATTCCCTACCAATCAGTTTAAATATAGAATAGGAAAGTTCAAAATATCTTCAGCAAGCATTGATGAGAGTTCAAAATATCTTCATCTCGTCCACATCTCAATAATTCAAGTACGAAGAGTCCGAACTGAACATGTTGAACTAGATTGTCATTTAAGTTATAAATATAAATCTGGACAAAGTCACTCTTATAGTTTTATAAACCGGTTATAAATCCGAATGATTACGAAATGGGAAATTAGGCTCTGTTCTCTTCAATTGAAATTTATTGAACTGAATTTACTTGAAATGAACTGAACTGAATGGAACTTAACTGACTGAACTGAAGTAAGATATGAAATATAACTAAGCAGAGCTGAACTGAAGTAAATTTAAGTCGAAGAAGACAGAGTCTAAGAGAACATAGCCTTCAATTCAAATTTATTGAACTGAACTGGACTGAATAAAACTGAAGTAAGGTATAAATTATAACTGGAAAGAAATTAAAAAAATTACCTTAAGTTGTACCATTTCGCTTTTTGGTAACTTTTGTTGACGCGCTTCAATTTTGGTACCAAAGATTAACATCGTATGCAATTTGATTACTCCGTCAGTCCAATTTTACGGGGGAATCGCGTGTTCAATATGTGCCTTCACTTGAGTGATAAAACGTCATGATGACGTCAAAATTGCACGTGAAATTCACTCTCCCAGTTAAAAGAAATTAATTTTTAACTTATAACTTGTGGAGCTTAAAAAGAAGATACAAAAACAACAAATAATCAAATTAATTATACTATAAGAATCTAATTGGACAATTACTATTTGAAATCAAACCCTAATCGAAGAGCGGGTAAGGAGAAATCAATGAAGAGCCGTAGCCCCCAATTTCGAAACAACGATTGAAGATTCAAATCGAAAATTATGAAGAGTAGATCTGGGAAACCTAAAGCTACTGGAAAACATAAAGCGACGGGGAAAAGTAAGCCGTCGGACAAGGAGAAACTCAACAGTCCGTTGAGGACGCCAGTAACAGAAAAGCCGACCAATATGACGAGACCGACTAAGGTTCTTACAGACTTTAATAAGTATACCAGTTAGTGTTTCTTGCGGATTTGTTTATGAAATTGCATTTTTTGCTTGGTATGAATTGCAATGTTTGTTTGGAAAACGAATATGGTTTGTTTGGTTAGAACGATTGGAAAATGAGTAAAATTTGGTTGTGAGTGTAGTGTTTGTGATATAGTGGGCAGAATTGGGAAATAAGAGTATTGAATGTGTACTGTGGAGGGTGATGTGGTTGAGAATATTGAATGTGTGTGGTTGTGAAGGGGTTCCCATATTGTTTATCTCTTTATCTTGTCTCTTTTTGCTGAAAGATTCCATTGTTGAGTAGATTATTTTGACAGACATGTGTTTTTCATGGAATAGTGTGTGTAGTTGGTTTATTTTAATGAGACTGATTAGTTAATTAAACTATTGATTAGTGTTGTATAATGATATAATTAGTTGGTAAATAAGGGCTTGAAATATTAGAGTTTAACTATTGATTTGTGTTGTTAATTGCAGTTCCTACTGATGGGGTCGAGTTTAAACTGAATTTGTGGTTTGGGGGTACTTTTATCCATATGCCAGTGGGATCTTATAGTGGTGGTTCATGTCTTGAGATACCAAAGATGGCTGGAACTCATGCTGCAGTAAAACCCATGACTGATATTTGTGAAAGTGTTGGGATTTCTGGTATAAAGGGGTTTTATGTTCTTGAGGGTGGGGAATTTATGCTAATTACTACACCAAAAAAGTGGATTGATACATGGTTTAAGGGGCTGAAGAATGGGGAATATAATTTGTATGTAGATGCTAGTGTGACTCCAATCTGGGTGGATGTAGACTTGACAAATGAATCTGACAGTGAAGATGTGGAGAAAGAGGTTGAGAGTGATAAACTTGGAGAATCTGAGGGTGATAAACTTGCCTGACTGAAGTTACAAAAATAAAAAATTGTAAATTCCTTCTACTTGGATGTATATATGTGAGTAAACATCGTTATGATAACTAAAGGAATTTAAGAAATCCAAGTCAATGACAAGAATTTACAAGCAAAAGGTGTAATTAAACGAAACTGATTGCAAAGAAATTGAATGAAACTGAGTATTTGAGAATGAAGGCAAATGCCAAGAGATTTTGAATATATAAAAAGGATATAGTTAAATTACCAAATTGAAGTTATGCTCCATATAGTATCTGCATTGTACTGTATGATGGGAGTATTTATACTTTTCCTTCATAGATTCCTCGTCCTGTTCCTAACAATATATCGACCCGCTTATATGAGTGCATATTATGCAGTTCACACTGACTTGGTGTAGTTTTTATTGAAATCGCATAATCTGAAGCACTTGAGAATTTAAATCTCGTTTGGAGTTGAACCATTGCTACAAAATTGTTCTTTCAAATTAGTTTATGTACCAGAATCATTTCTAGACCAGTAAGAATTGGAGAAGATACATAATTTCATTATTGTTGCCTTGTTGGTACTGTATTGAGAACTTTATTATTCTGGTGGTATCTATCCTGGTCCCTTCTTTGTTTCAACATATAATGGTTATAGTTCAGACTTCAGACAAAGTAACACTGCAATTCACATGAGATAGAGCTCAAGTTAATGATTTACTAAAGCTTGCTTTCATTATTTAACTAAGAAAAACACGGTGCGAATTTGGAAACAGGAAACTTTCCTGCAGTAAGAAATTGCCCAAATGCTCAACTTTTATCTGACATCATAACAGAACCATCATCAGCAGCTATACCCAGAAAAGGATTCACTCAAGTAGTTTGATTCTCTATCAGCATAATCGAATAGCAGTCCACGACTGATAAACCAAATGCATGTACAAGGGGAATGAAACGGTTCCAGCCATGTCTACAAGACTGCAAATATATTGGCCTCATTGAGAATACACATGTTTTGTATTGGAAAGAAACTCAGAATGCAAGGACTGGAAGTGTAAAACGAAAAGTACCTGATTGTAATAAAGAAGAAAGCTTGGTTACTCAATGTGTGAGGAAAGTGCCTAATTGAAGAAAGGAAGAAAAGACTCCACCTATCGCAAGAGGAGAGTTGGTACTAGCCGTTATCTAGTAATGGGAACAGCTTGAACGAGAAACAGAGAATCACTTGTCGTCTTCTCCCTCTACCTCTACTCTGTAAAAACCTGCTCAAGGCCATCCGATCAAGAATGGAGATGAAGATCACACAGGCTTCAATGCAATAGTATAACCCAATCCTAGTGATAGTGTCCAATTGTGTAATTTTTAATTTTCTTTTCCTTCTCTAAAAAAGCTCAATTTCTGGCCATAAGTATAAACCCTAATCTGGGCATTATGGATCAATTCTACCACCTTTCATCGATACAATCAAGCTTTCTTATTTTACATTTTATCAAACTAGTGATTTTCTCCAAGCAGATCTTGATAGAGAAAGTTCCTGCTCATCAGACTAAAGCCATACTACTACAGCTTTCATACAAAACTCTAGAAGTTTCTTAGTCCATTCAAATAGTTAAAAATTTATTCCAGAAGTCCTAATAAGTTTGTAGTAGCTTATTATAAGCAAATATTTAAGTACTACTGTTGATTACAGTAACATTTATGTCATGCCACAAAGAAGCAGAATTATCTTGCTCTTTGAATGGAAGACAAACACTTGCATAGGTTTTGTGTCCAAATTCACTGCCATCATCTTTCCACTGTTCATGCTGATCATTTATGTAACAACCAGGTGAACAAAGCATGGCCTCCATTTCCTGCCAATGTGCATCTTCAGGATCATCTGATTGAATCACGACATTGGATTTGAGATTTGATGAATGAATGTCCATCAAGTCGCTAGAAGGAGTAACATCACCAGGGGGATCACGCTTGATTTCCGCCTCTAGAGATCGAATGACATCCGTCAATCTTTTATCATCCGAATATTCGACTTGTGTTTCATCAAGTAAGGACATGAGAATATTATGGTTTGTTTCAGAGAAGGAGAAATTTTGAAGATCATCTTTCTCGTTGATGTAATCCCAGTTGGTCGCCATGTCTTTTTCAAGAAATGAGGAACAAATAACATCAAAATTGAAATCAAGGATGAAATTTGATAAATATTGTGAGCAAATCAAGTTATGATATCTCTAGGCATTCTAGCCTTTATATAGACCAACCATGGTGGAGGTAGTAATGTGCCCATCTAACCTTTAAAATGTTTTGTAAGAAAATATAGTGGAGTTATTAAAATTTTATACACAATGAAAATTTAGAATATTCTTAAGCGATGTAAGAACTGACCCTCACTTATAAGCTGGTATATCCGAATAGCCCAAGACACGACATGAGCAGTCAATAGACTTTGATATTGATACCATGTAGAAATTTGTTTGTAAAAGGCCTTATAAGAATGATAAAATATTATAAAGCAATGTGTGATATTTAACCGTGAATATTCCAATGACATCTTTAATGAAATATTTAAAATGATTTTTTTTTGTGAATCACCGAAAGTATGATTCTTATTTTTAAATAAGCTAATGAACAAGGTACAATTATTACTACTACCTTATAGGTACGCTGTCGGGGTTCGAACTCCACTACTAGTGTTGTTTTCCGAGTCGAGCCTTATCGAGGGTTTGGCTCGGTAAAGCTTGACTCGGCTCGATAAGCTTTTTCGAGTCGAACTCGAGCTCGATTTTTTACTCGTTTTAGTATTGAGCCCAGCTCGACTCGATTCGGTAAAGCTCGTTAAGAGTAATTATCGTTCTATTAGTAACTTCCTAACTTTTATTTTTTGGTGTTTCGTTAGAAACTTTCCCATAAATGAAAAGTTTTTATCCCACTAACTAATTCTTTATTATATATATATTTCGTACTTCATCATCATTTTATTCAATCTCTCTCCCACTTTATCACCCACTTACAACTTTATCAATATAATCCCACACAAATTCATAAAATATTACTTCTTCCTCATCTAAGAGAAAGTAAATGGGTAGGAATGTAAAAGACCATACGGAGTATATTTTTATAGATACAACCCGTATATTTTCAATCTCGGACTCATTACATGTAATCCGAACTCGAGCTCGCTTTTTTTGCTCGTTTTATTAACGAGTCAAATCGAAGCTCGGTTTAATTGAGTTTGAGCTCGAGCTCGAATATCAAAATATTCGACTGGGCTGGGCTGGGCTGGAAAAACTGCACTATCCACTATCAATTTATAGGACCTTGCCTAATCAAACTACCATATAACTCTGCGGTTGTACTACATTATAGGTATGTTCATGCTTTGAACTCCACTACCAATTTATACGTTCTTATCTCATTCAGAACCACCTTATAACTTCAATACTAATAGAGTTCGAACTCCGCATCTTCTGCAATCTCAACTCCTTATCATCATATTACCTTATGATTTTGAGAAAAGTATGAATGTAATTATGACATAAAGTGTAAAACAACCAAACACGATGGCACTTGCATCGAAATGGGTTAGAAATTTAATTAAAATGTCTTTGTCTACCACAAAAGAGTAAAACTTGTAAATGGAAGCTTATTCCAATTGAATAATGTATGGTCCAACTAAGAAGGTAGGGGAGTTTCGTAGGGCAGATTGGACATCAATATCTTGAAGATTATGTTGGAGCAAATAGCATCCAAGTTAAGTGACGAACGAACTTATCCTATCATCACTCCATTAAACACAAAAATGGAAAATGATGAAAAAGAGCCACTAAATGAACTATCACCACTACTACATGTCTACATCGACTATCATTTCTATGTTATTAGGTCGACCACTTTTTGCCGTGAAGAAAGGACGCATACGGCAATCGGCATATCAAATAAACCCGACTTTTGAAAGTTGATGATTTAGAACACTCTGTTTTGGAAAGGAAAAGACATTATTATACGCACTAAAAAAAGTTATTTAAGCATAGTATAACTTGAGTGAGTGCATTAGTGCAATGCACTTGATTGGTGTAAAATGGAAATATGATTTTCATTTTAGCAAATGGAGCTAATGAGGTATAAATATGCCTAATTCAATATCACAATTCACAAGTATTATTTAAGGTTTAATTGCTACTTGAAAACTCTTCTCGAATCATGAATTGAACGCCTTCAACAAATCAATTCAAACTCAATAGATGAGTACATAGTCAAGAGTTCGTGGTACTGACCTCCCAACAAATACATACAAATCTTGATGCATATGCTATTTAAATGCAATGACGGGGTAGAGAACCATTATCCTGTGCGTGCGGACTACACTATCGAATAGAGTTTTAATAGTAAAATACTAGTTATGTGTTCCTTATGTATAAACGACACCTCCCTATCATCACAAGGCTCAAATTTTTAATGTCAAGCGTGGTTACCATTACACATATAAATAGTGGTCTCTTTTCGATAGATTTACTTTCTCTACTGTTTTGCATAAATGCTAGTGGGCCCGCCCCATCATAATTCGACGAAGAGTTGCAATCGTTCTTAAATTAGATATTATATTATTTTTCGAATGCACATTTTATGTGAGTCTGTCACTTTAAAATACAAAATCAACTTTACATATTTAAATACAACTAATAGATGGTTTAGTCATAAATGTAACATTTTGAATAATGTATATGTATCAAACGCATACTTCCTCTGTCCTATTTTTCATTTTGGATTATCCTGACTTGAAAGTTTCACTTGTTTAAATAGAAAATCTCGCTCACACTTTATACATTATATATATGTTATAGTTTATTCATTATTTATCCAATAACATTCATAGTTTATTACCTTCGTTTTACTATATCACCTTTTATTTTTAACTTCGTCTGATTTTGCAGAACTTCTAAGCTTTTACAGTTAACCAAACCATCTTCCTCGCCCCAACTATACCCAGACACAATTACTCAACTTCCGCTCTTAAATTTGACAAATTCGTTGTTTATTGGCAGAAACGTGGTCACAAGTCTATCGTTTCTTACACTGCCATGCAGATGCTCACAGCTTAAGCGAGCAACGATCAAATTGCAAGTGCCCGCAAGGTGTTCGACCAAATGCCGCGAAGAACAGTTGCTTCTTGGAATGCGATCTAACTTGCCATACACTAAATTTTATTCTACTTAAAGCATTCTATAGGATAATGGAGTTATACATGTGAAAAGGAAAGAAAAGGGTGATTTGGGGAACTGAGCCAGAGTATATGAGGAGCATCAAACATGGTGGAGAAGATAATAGTGCCTTGCTTCAGAAGATCGGTAACTTTCTCAGCTTCAGAAGATCTTCTCCTTTGTCTTATGCTGCTGCGCTCATTTTTCTCTTTCAAACGACATTATTGATAAGAAAAAAGAAAATCACGGGACTTATAAGAACAGGGACCAATACACGCAAACAACCTACTTAATAAAAATACTAGACTGATGATTTTATACTATCCGTATTTCTTCGTAGAATGTCTTTTTTGATAGATAATCCTTCCGAAGAAGGGTTGACACGTAGTTTTATGTGAAAAGTTAAAGTAATGATAAAAAATAAAGAATGTGGAGAAAAGTATACATTTAATGACAAAAGGTCTAATTTATGTGTAAATTTGATATTGTTTATTATTTATTAGTGGTGAGGTAGCTTCTATTTATTTTTAGTAATATATGAAATTTTGTGGGACGAACAAAAATGGCAGATTTATGAAGTGTTGCAGAACGAAGAGAGGATGGAGTAGGAACTTTCTGAAACAGGGCCTGCAAGTTCTGAGTGGCCCTAGTAACATTCTTCCTCTTGAACAAGCTGGTGTCCATCCTGCTGGAATTCTGAAGTTTGTGCTAGTTCCGATGAACCCGTTTTTGCTGCCATGAGATTCTAGCCCTCATTTTAGAGCATGTCATGTTCACAAACTAAGCTCAGACTGGATACAATCTGTAGAGGGTTTCAAGTAGTATTTGATATTTTATTTCTCAACTGGTCTCACAATTAAAGCTAATGTTGTAATGTCAAAGCAATCCAGGTTTTCCATATTCTTACAGAAGAAGCAAATAGATTGCTCAAAATAGTAATACCATGCTAACTCAATAATGTGTTTTAGCCATTTATTTTTTTATTTTTTTGAGAGATATGTGTTTTAGCCAGTTCAGGAACCTGTTTAGTTTTATCAATGTTCAATATTAGCAACTTAATTAATAATTGCTAATGCATAGTTTATCAAGATCTCAAGATTATGATTAATTTAAGTTTTGAGATGAGCTTGATCAACTTTTGAAAATAAAGCTGATGGCCCACTAAAAAGCATATAATCACGACTACAAGTAAACATCCATGAACGTGCAGTATTAAAGAAAAGGAAAGCCGGTTCATTACAGAGAAAAGCAGATTAAAAGCCTCTGATGGCCAGATGTAAGCCATATTTTTCACCAGATAAGATGCCTTTGCATAGATGTTGATCTGCAAACCCATGGTTCCTCAAATAATCTAGCTAATTGGTTCACCAATTTATTGATTGTTTGGAAAAATACAATTGTGCATTGTGATAGATTGAACAATGTGGTAGACTCAATGCATTAGAGGGGTTGTAAAATGATTCATATATCTAACGGTTGTTCGACTTTTTATAAACGTAGTAACAAATACTCAATAATAACTTCTTCGTTAGAGAAATGAGAAATACATACTCCCTTCGTTCTTTTAAGAACTTCCTAGGCATTATTTTCTCTTCAATTAAGGAATAATAGTTATATATTGATTTGTGTGGGATATTATGTTGATAAAGTAGTAAGTGATTGATGAAGTATATGAAAGAAGAAAGTTAGAATAAAGTAAGAAATGGAAATAATAAAAAATTAATGAGTGGAATAAAAAGTTTTTTAATTTAGAATATGAAATTTGTAATGTTACTCAAAATAAAAAAAGTTAGAAGTTTTTATTGGATTTCAGTATGACTCAATTGACATGAAATATCGTGACGAACTTTTCACAAATGCCCGATTCATTTACATGTATAGCCAGTATAGGTCACTATGTCATGTGTTGGAGGTGGAGTGAGGTCAATACCTTAACATGGTGAACAAAGCCCTAAAAGCAAGAATGACCAATTGACAATGTTCCCCAATTATTAGCTCACTTCTATTAACAATGCTTAGCTTGGTGTCCATTTTTCTTTATCGAGAAAACAAAAAGAAACAAGGAATTCCCTTTTTCACCATTGCCAATTACTAAACAAAACAAGAAAAGCATTCCAGAATTTCCAACTCAATCAACACATCTCACAAAAGCAACAAAGTGAAAAAGATATTCCACTCACAAAAGCCAAATCAACCAAACCCTGTAATTAAAAAGTAGTAGTAGTAGTACTAATTAATCAACATGCATATACACTTAAGATTCCACATCATTTTACCACATTTCCATGCAATCTTGCCTCCATTCAACACAAATCAATGTCAGAAATAGTTCTTGCAGAGAATCATCATGGTGATGATGATGACAGGAACAGAGCAAGCACAAGCAATGGCTACACTACAGTCGATGCTAGGCCGTTTACGAGGTCTATCACTTTCGGGCGTGAACATGTACCTGAACCATTTGATAGTGAGAAGCTTCCGGTCACTTTGGTTTCTGAGATTCAGAGGTTTCTTCGTGTTGCTAACCAGATTGAAGTCGATGATCCTCGTGTTGCGTATCTTTGTAAGTCTGATTTTGTTCTTCAGTTGAATTCACTTATCATGCACGACTTAGTACAATCAATGTGCTTTGCTTCATACTATGTATGTTAATCAATCCATGTTTGTCTTTTGATTCAAGATTATTGAGTCAAATACACTAACATTTGCTCCTAGTTGTGTGATTTGCCAATCTTGACTAATTGACTAAAATAATTCAGTTACATGAATGTCTAGCTGGACTGAGTTTATGAGTAATACTGGAAGGAATCACGGGAATGGCTGGGAAAGAAATGTTCTATTTGAACGTTTTGTTTTGTGTATGGATCAATGATCATACTTGTACTGGTGGTAATGTTCGTGCAATCTGGGATAGATAGTCCATCATCTAGCAGCTGCAAGTTTTCAGAGATGATTAAAAAATTTCATCGTGCATCCTAGATATGGAACGTGAACTTAATCAAGTCTTATCTCCGAATAAGTAATTAGACCTCTCTGTTGAATTCTATCAGTTGATGATGATATTATTCATTTTTCCATCTTCCAGAATGATAAGTTGTTATGGTCAATTTGTCATTTCCTGCATATGAGAATATCTATAGGAGCTTTTGTGCCACCATTAATGTATTGAGTTTCTGGCCAGGCCGTTTTCATGCATTTGAAGTAGCACATAACTTGGACAGGAACTCAAGTGGGCGTGGGGTTCGACAGTTTAAAACTTCTCTTCTTCAGCGACTTGAGCTGGTAAGGATAGTTGTGCTATTTAAGATCAAATCAAACATACAAGGATGCATGATACCGCTGAAGTCATTTACAGCAGAGCAGGATGCCCAATACATAAAAACGTACTAAATTTTGTGTATTATTGGTTTGTGTTTTGAAGGATGAAGATGTTACGCTGATGAAAAGGAGGGAAAAGAGTGATCTGCGGGAACTAAGACGAGTTTATCGAGAATACAAGAACTACATTATCAAACATGGTGCAGAATATACATTACAAAATAGGTGACTGTTTTGGCTCGCTGAATTTCCTTTATCAATGCATATATACTTCAGTCTAACATTTTACATATCAATGTCATTTCTCTTTATAGAGAGAAGTTGATCAGAGCGCGTGCTATTGCATCGGTTTTGTCTGAAGTACTAAATACAGTTACAACTGCAGCCGGTTCAAAGGTACTTTCTTCGTAACAGTTTGTTTTCGTGTCCACCTACTTTGAGACTAATTTATTGAACAGAATTTTCTTTGATGCTTCTGTTCCTGAATAGGCACTTGCGGAAATCGATAATGCTAGGTCTGAGTTATTCGTGCCTTATAACATTCTCCCTCTCGATCAAGGTGGTATCCATCAAGCAATAATGCAGCTTCCTGAGGTCTGATATTTTCAACACTCTCTGAAAGTTTCTACTTTCAGATTAAATTTCCTTATACCATGACAACAACCCTGTTCTCTGAGCTGTACTTTAGCGCGGCACTTTTCCTAGCTAGTTTAGTTTGTTCAAGTCTGATGAACAAAGTACTTTGGTGGACAGAGATGTTAAGGTACATGAAATGACTCTTAATAAATTGTAGAAGTCTGCAGGTCAAAGTTGCCGTTGCTGCTGTGAGAAATATTCGAGGCTTGCCTTTCTTGGAAGATTATAAGAAGCGAGTCCCTCTCATGGATTTATTTGATTGGCTTCAGTTTACTAATGGATTTCAGGTTCTCCTTCTCTATATGTTTGTTTCTTCATCTTTTCAAGTAACTTGCTAAAACCTTCTCGTCAATGATATATTAGATCTCGTATGCAAACTGTTAAGATTCACGACGCTTATCGGATTATTTTCACTAAAAGACTTCTTCTTCGATCTGCTTTAGAAAGGAAACGTTGCCAACCAGAGGGAGCACTTAATTCTTTTACTTGCCAATATCCATATCCGGCAGGCTCAGAACAAAGCACTGAAGGTGTAACACCTTTTACTAAGAACAATCTGAAAGATTCTTTTGTAAATTATTATCTCATATTAATTGATGGATTTTCCTTTGTGCACTAGCTAGGAGATGAGTCTGTGGATGAGCTGATGAAAAAATTATTCAAAAATTATAGCCTGTGGTGCAAGTTCTTAGGCATAAAAAGCAACATACTGTGAGAATCCAATCTGTCATTATAATAATTATTCCAAATTATCTCTAATTAACATCAATCTGTTCCCTTTTTTTTTTTTTTGGTGCTTATGCAGGTTGCCATATTTAAAACAGGAAACACAACAGTACAAACTTCTGTATGTAGCGCTGTATCTCTTGATATGGGGAGAAGCAGCAAATTTAAGGTTTATGCCCGAATGTCTCTGCTACATATTTCACCATGTAAGTTGATATGTTGACATTTAGTTTTTACTTGGTACTTTAGTTCACAATATCCATGTTGATATAGTTTTGATATCTCTATGTTTGTGAAGGAGTCTGCTAAGAAGCATGTTAGATTTATAATCGTGGAAATCCGGGACATCTGATGTTAAAGTGATGAACTAAATTTTAAGGTTTTATAGATTAGAAATTAGATGATTAATCTGAGCCGATATGTATACTGTGATGAAGAAGACCTACTTCTATTTACTTCTTCAACAGTTATTAGAGCACTTCAACAGTTCAACTATGATAGTTTAGTTAGGTATCTGACAATATGTGTGCATGGAAGTGTATGATATCCTGTTGGCTATTCCATCCTAAGTGCACTCTCTTTTCAGATGGCCAGCGAGTTACATGGTATATTGAGTGGTGCAGTGAGTATGATAACTGGTGAAAGTGTAATGCCGGCCTATGGAGGAGAACATGAAGCTTTTCTAAGAAAAGTAGTTTTCCCAATATATGAGGTCATACAGAAGGTACAATGAAGTTTGGACTTGTTTTAAATGTTTATGTCCTGTCCTTTCTCTATGTTTCTAAATGTTTGTCTGAATACTGAAGGAAGCAATGAAAAGCAGAAATGGAACGACTGATCATTCTGTGTGGAGGAATTATGATGACTTAAATGAGTTTTTCTGGTGAGAGTCCAACTTAAACACAGCTTGACCAAAATTTACATTTCATTGTTCCAAGTTGTTTAGGCGCAATCCATTAATTTCAGGTCTCCAGATTGCTTTCAGATAGGTTGGCCTATGCGTCTAGAGCATGATTTCTTTTGCACACACCCTTCAAAAGAAGTCAAAGTGAAGAAGAAACGTCGGAAATCACCCAGGAACCATGAAGACGAGAGAAGTGACAATGAAGATGAAGAAACTGGGGTAAGAAATTTCCGAATACACAGTCCTTAGTTTATGCCTCAAGGCCTATCTACCGGGCAGTAAACTTGATCTCTCAAACTACCATGTACGTGTGACAGATTAATAATGTAGATGAACCGCCAAAGCCAAAGTGGTTAGGCAAGACAAACTTTGCAGAGATCCGTTCATTTTGGCAGATTTTCAGAAGTTTTGATCGAATGTGGAGCTTTCTTATTTTATCCCTTCAGGTTATTTTTTGTGGAACCCACTGCTTACACTTTCTTATAAGGTCTTTGTAGTAGCTGAACCTTTACTATTAATTTTCTGGTTAGGCAATGATAATTATGGCTTCTCATGATTTGGACTCTCCACTGGAAGTTTTTGATACGAAAGTACTTGAGGATGTCATGAGCATATTCATAACATCTGCAGTTCTTAAACTTATCCGAGGTGTGTTAATGTTCATTGACCTTACTTTTACTCCCCTCATTAGCTTAAAGGCTAGATTAACATGAAAAAGATCTGCATTGCAGCTATTCTCGATGTTTTTATGACATGGAAAGCGAGAAGCACAATGGACTCTGCTCATCGAAGAAAAGACTTACTGAGGATTGTAGTGGCAATGATATGGATAGTTATTCTCCCGGTATATTATTCTAAATCAAGAAGAACCTATACATGCTACTCATCACAAAATGGGAGCTGGCTTGGAGAGTGGTGCTATTCTTCATACATGGTAGCAGTTGCATTTTATTTGTTTAGTAATGCAGTCAATATGGTCCTCTTTCTTGTGCCTGCGGTTGGAAAATACTTCGAGACATCCAACAATCGGATTTCTACATTCATATATTGGTGGACACAGGTATTTTGTTCATTAAGTACTGAATCATAAATTAGAGTAACAAATGAGTTTTTCCAGTTAAATGTCCGGATTTTTGTCTTGTTCTCTGCAGTCCTACAAATTTCAACTTATTACAGTTACTAATAGTTATAGGGGATCCAGAGTTGTATTATTCTCTAGTTTGTACTGATTTTTATTAGTTAGTCATGCAATTGTCTTAAGAACCTCCATCTTACAGCCTAGGTTATACGTTGGAAGAGGAATGCAGGAGAGCCAAGTATCTGTTCTCAAGTAATTACCTAAACATGCTATACTTGTTTTTATTCAAGTTATGATTTTTCCTGGAAGATGAACGTAACTTCTCTTTTTATAGGTATACATTATTTTGGGTGTTGTTATTGCTAAGCAAATTCGTGTTCAGCTACACGTTTGAGGTGAATACTATATCCTGAATGCTTTAAATTGAGTAACTTTTCTTGCCCTTTTCCCGTCACTTATCAGAAATGACAGTAACATGCATGAAAACAGAGTTAGTATGATATTCATTCTGTCCTTTTATTGGTCCAAAGTAAGTTTGTAATGAAACAAGTAGCCAAGATTATCCAAATGTAAATTTAAGCACTTGAATTGAAGCAAGCACTTACATCTAGTGTAACAGATCAAGCCGCTCATGGGGCCAACAAGACAAATCATGAGCATTGGGGTTAAAAACTACGACTGGCATGAGCTCTTCCCTAAAGGTGACATCCTTTGCACATTATACGAAGAATTTGGTACTTCGACCCTTTTTCCTTATCTGACTTTTCTTTTTCTTTCAATATTTAGTCAAGAGCAATGCTGGCGCAATTGCAGCCATTTGGTCTCCTATCATCCTTGTAAGTGCTTATAGATGTACCAGTATGCTGCAAATATGAAGATAGTTTGAAATTATCTAAATGATGAATATTTTCCTAAAACCGACCAGGTATATTTTATGGATGCACAAATATGGTATTCTGTCTACTGTTCTGTGTTTGGTGGAATTTATGGAATTATAAATCATCTCGGTGAAGTAAGTTATCTCCCCTTCCCTCATTAAATTATTTACAAAACATATTACTGAGTTTCTGAAACATTTGGTCTCCAAATAGATACGTACACAGGGAATGCTACGGAGTAAATTTGAGACTCTATCTTCTGCATTCAACGATTGTCTTATTCCTCCAACAAAAGGCGATAGAGAAGGAATCCAGAAATGGCTCTGTCCCGAGGGATTTCTGAAGGTTTTACCGAGTTCGTTGATATGAACTTAACTTTTTAATTCCTTGGGATTTAGTATATATGTCTAATCAGGTTGGTTTCAGGCATTGGTGATCAGAAAAGGTGGAGATATGAAGTTTGCCATCATGTGGAATGAAATCATAAGTAGCTTCCGTGATGAAGACCTGATCAGCAACAGGTTGTTATTAGTGTGTTGTTTACTTGATATTTTCCTTGTCTTGTAGACTTGAGAACTGATGAACTTCAATAATGTGTGAGTGGTAACAGGGAAATGGATTTGATGAAGATACCTGTCTCATCTGAATTATTTTCTGGCCGAATCCATTGGCCCGTTTTCCTCTTGGCAAATAAGGTGTACAGCTTAACTGTTCCAATCCCTTTGTATACACTTGCTAGTTCTTATGAATGAGTAGGTAAAAGAGTTTTCTTGTTTCCAGTTTTCGACGGCTCTTAGCATTGCTACAGAATTTGTGGGGAAGTATGACAATCTCTTGAAAAAGATTAAAAAGGATAACTACATGTACTTGGTCGTAACAGAATGTTATGATTCGCTCAAGTACATCTTTGATCTCCTTGTGGTGGGTGACTTGGAAAGAAGGTATAGTAGAACTGTTTTGTAAAAGTCGGCTTATAATTTTTCATTAACGTTAGATATACGTTGATTCGCCTGTTCACTTTTGCACTGGACTTAAACACGGATAATTATCTTCTTTTCAGAGTCATATCTGATCTGGTGACTGAATTGGAGGAAGGCATTGCAAACTCAACACTCCTTGAGAATCTACGCATGAGTGAATTACTGCCTTTACATGCTAAATGTGTTGACTTGGTTGAGCTACTGGTAATTTGATGCACCAGATGCTTAGTTTGTTTATTCGTTGTATCATTTCTCCCTTTTGAGTGGCTTTATGTGTTCAATGAAGGTTGAAGGGAACGAGGATCATCATGAAAAAGTTGTGAAGGCACTTCAAGATATATTTGAGCTTGTAACGAATGACCTCTTCATAAACAGTTCCAGGTCAGCATCTAATATTCTCTGAAAATCCTGGTTAGCTAGTATGTAATTATGATTATTGAAATGTTTCATTCATGTATGTGTGTCATAAGAATACTGGATAATCTGCACATGGAACAACAACAACAACTAGATGAGGAGGAAACCGGTTTTTTTGACTACTTTGAGCCGGAATTATTTGCGTCGAAGCATTCCATTCATTTCCCATTGCCAGATAGTGGTCCTCTAATGGAGAAGGTACCTTTAAATAAAAGATTACTTTTGGTTTGGACTCCCACCATATTAGATACTTGTGTTAAATGGATATGACCTAAAGTTGATCAAGGCTTTTGGGTGACAGATTAAGCGGTTCCATTTGTTGCTCACTATCAAAGATAAGGCGATGTATATACCTACAAATTTGGAAGCACGGAGGCGGATATCATATTTTGCTACTTCTCTCTTTATGAATATGCCCAAAGCTCCAAAAGTGCGCAATATGTTGTCTTTCAGGTGCTTTCTTGTTATACTGATGTGTCTCATTTTATATTTAGTTGCTACATTCACTGCAAGATTAATCAGGGTTTCAACAACTTATTCTGTAAATTTTAACAAAACAATTGCCTTAACCAGGGCTGCTTCAACCGTCTACAAGTGTTGCCACTACACTATAATAATGTCAAAGTGTGTTTCGAATCATGAATCATTAAAGAACTTCTTTTTTTTTTGCGTAACTCCTCCCATAGCTGCTGTCATTATATGTTGGTCCTATTTATTACAGTGTTCTGACTCCACATTTCATGGAAGAAGTCAAGTTCTCTATGAAGGATCTCTATTCAAGCAAAGAAGCAGTTTCTATAAGCTTTTATATGCAGAAGATATTTCCAGGTTATTTCTATAATCTTGAGTTCTGTCAATAACCGGATAAAATCCCTGCTAAAAGGGCTAACTCATTATTTCCATGTATAATCAGATGAATGGGAAAATTTTCTTGAGCGGCTTGGAAGTGAAAGGTTAGAGGGTACAAATGATGAGGTCAGTGATGAAGATCTAAGAGAATGGGCTTCCTTTAGGGGACAAACACTTAGCAGGACCAGTGAGTTGCAAGATCCTGTTTTCACCATTAGTACTCGAGTATTTACAACTTTGAAATAATACCAGAGTAACTATATATGTTCTTCATTTTAACAGTCAGAGGAATGATGTATTACCGGAAAGCCCTGAAATTACAAGCTTTTCTTGACATGGCAGAGGACGATGGTTAGTGCTGTTAACTTAAAGTGCAATTTTCTAATCTGGTTAGTTTTGTTTTCTCCAAAGTTGGCTTGAGGCTTCATTAGAGAATCAATTGCATTATTGGACTTTTTCAACAGATATATTGCAAGGATACGAGGCTATTGATAGAGCAAATGATACGCTATCAGCTCAACTCGATGCCCTTGCAGACATGAAATTCTGTCATATCGTTTCATGTCAGATATATGGATCCCAGAAAGCCTCCGGGGACCCTCAAGCTCAGGACATACTTGACTTAATGAAAGAGTAAGTTCCCAAGGACAGGAGATACTAGAACTTTAGCAATTTGTTATGAACATCAAGAGATATACTTATATGTTTTATCACTTGCTCATATAGGTATCCTTCTCTGCGTGTTGCTTATGTGGAGGAGAAAGAAGTTATGATGGGAGATAGGCCTCATAAAATTTATTCTTCAGTCCTTGTCAAGGCTGTAAATGGTTTCGACCAGGTACCATTTAAACAAGATTTACTGTTTCTTGATAATAACGTCACTTCTGATTATATGAATAGGTTATGGACTTCAAAGCGAGCATCTTTAAAGCAAACATAGAACTACTGATAGGCTATACTTAACCATTTCAGAATCACACCCAAATATAGATTGACTCTTGTTTGTTGATGTCCTACTACTTATCTCTTTGTAGGAGATCTACCGTATAAAGCTTCCAGGACCACCAAACATTGGAGAAGGAAAGCCAGAGAATCAAAACCATGCAATAATTTTCACTCGTGGTGAAGCTCTTCAAGCAATTGATATGAACCAAGTACTCTCACATATTCATTTTCCCTTTTGATCATTTACAAAAAAAAATTGTTTGGTTGTAAATATTATGAATGTCATGGTAATAATAGGATAATTATCTCGAGGAAGCTCTGAAAATGAGAAATCTGTTGCAAGAATTTCTGCAAGCTAAACGAAGGGCACCTACTATTATCGGTATGAGAGAGCACATATTCACAGGAAGGTTAGTTCATGATGGCCCTGATTTTATGATTTTAGTCCATTGATTCTTGGTTCCGAGTACAATGACCTTGTTAACTGATCTCAGAATTTTTTTATGTTCAATGAAATAAATTGATTTGAATTAACAATCAGTAATGAGCAATTTGAGTAGCATATATTGTCTAGTCTAGTCAAGATAATTACACCCCTCCTGAATATATGTAGCTGGCAATCGTTGAATTATGGGAATATGCCTTCCTAACTGCTAAATTTCATCACATACCAGTGTTTCTTCTTTGGCAAAGTTCATGTCCTATCAGGAAACTAGTTTTGTGACAATTGGACAGAGACTACTGGCAAATCCACTAAGGTAATTTTTCAGTCCCTGATGTATTTACCAGTAGCACAATCGTAGAGAAGGAAGATGTTTGAGTATGAACATGCACAGCTCATGACCAGCATGTAAATTATCATAGCAATTGCTATCTAGTTTACAGTAAGCTTACGATTTGCTTACCTATATACTTCTAAACCTTGTAATGCAGGGTAAGATTCCATTACGGGCATCCAGATTTATTTGATAGACTATTTCACTTGACTAGAGGTGGCATCAGCAAGGCATCAAAGACCATAAATTTGAGTGAAGATGTATTTGCAGGTACCACTCAAACTCAAAGGTGTATCGTCCAAAAATGAAAATTTACTTATTGCAATGTATACTGGTCTGTTGTAGGATTCAATTGCACCCTAAGAAAGGGGAATATTACGTACCAAGAGTACATGCAAGTTGGAAAAGGTCGAGATGTTGGACTGAACCAAATCTCAAAGTTTGAAGCTAAAGTGACAAATGGCAACAGTGAACAGACTATTAGTCGTGATGTATACCGTCTTGGACGTCGGTTTGATTTCTTCCGGATGCTCTCTTTTTATTTCACCACCGTTGGCTTTTATTTCAACAGCTTGGTAAGCTATTTCGACTCCACTGTATTTTTAGTATTCCTTTCTTGAACATTGGCAGCGAAAGTGTAAAGTCCTTTTGTTTAACTGTGTATATCTCCTCTAGCAGATATCTGTAATCGGAGTCTACGTGTTCCTTTACGGGCAACTTTACTTGGTCCTTAGCGGTCTTCAAAAAGCACTCCTTCTTGAGGCCAAAGTGAAAAATATTAAGTCATTGGAAACTGCATTGGCTTCTCAATCATTTATACAGCTTGGCCTCCTGACAGGTTTACCAATGGTTGTTGAAATCGGACTTGAGAGAGGATTCCTTACCGCCCTTAAAGATTTTGTCCTCATGCAACTGCAGCTTGCTGCTGTTTTCTTTACGTTCTCGTATGGAACCAAAGCACATTATTATGGGCGAACGATTCTTCATGGTGGGGCAAAGTATAGACCCACTGGCCGTAAAGTTGTGGTCTTTCACTCAAGCTTTACAGAAAACTACAGATTATACTCAAGGAGTCACTTTGTGAAAGGATTTGAGCTTCTACTTCTGCTTATTGTTTATGACTTGTATAGAAGGTCATACCAGAGCAGTATGGCGTACGTTTTGATAACATATGCAATCTGGTTCATGTCATTGACATGGCTTTTTGCTCCATTTCTGTTTAATCCTTCTGGATTCAACTGGGGCAAGATAGTTGATGATTGGAAAGATTGGAACAAATGGATTAAGCAGCAGGGTGGAATAGGAATTCAACAGGACAAAAGTTGGCAGTCGTGGTGGAATGAGGAAACAGCCCATCTCCTTCACTCTGGGATCATTTCTCGGCTAATAGAGTTACTTCTTTCACTCAGATTTTTCATTTACCAATATGGTCTGGTCTATCACCTTGATATTGCTGGCCAGAGTAAGAACTTTCTTGTTTACGTGCTCTCCTGGATCGTTATAGTCGTCATTTTCCTCATACTCAAGGTAAATCGAACTGTTAATATGCTTATAAAATGCCATTTTTCAGCTCCAATTTCAGTACTTATTTTTGAAGGAACGCTCACGAAGTGCAATTTTACTCTCTGATGACATATACTTGCTGCCTGATGACAAATTTGCAGGTATTGAATGTAGGAAGGCGTTATCTGAGTGCTAATCATCACATGACATTTAGGCTATTCAAAGCGTTTCTGTTCTTAGGCATTGTGGCCACAATTATCACTCTATCGATCATCTGCCATCTATCTCTAAGGGATCTGATTGTTTGCTGTCTAGGATTTCTGCCTACTGGTTGGGGCCTGATCTTGGTAAGAATTCGATACATGTATAAACTTCTAGATCATATGAAAACTGTATTAAATAGAAAGCTAGCCTGATTCATTTGTAACTCAGGTTGCACAAGCTCTTAGGCCATACATTGAGAATACTGGAGTATGGAACTTTGCTAAGACCTTCACGCGGGCTTATGACTATGGGATGGGCGTCGTTCTGCTCATGCCTATAGCAATTCTGGCATGGCTTCCTATAATTTCGGCTTTCCAGACACGGTTTCTGTTCAATGAGGCATTCAGTAGACGCTTACAAATCCAACCAATTCTTGCTGGCAAGAAGAAACATCGATAGAAAGAAGCTAGTCTTCATTTTTGTGCACATAGTGGTATTATTTGCATAATATATCTACATGGAAATTGTATATTCTTGTACAGCCTTTTACGCAAAACAGTACGCACATTGTTGAATAGAAATTTACTTAATTTATTTTATCCTTCTTTTCAGATAGATCTTTAATTTTATCATTCGAAGTTTATAATTTTTTTATTATATAATTCAATTCTCTGTCATTGGTTCCGGCAAGGTTCCGGCGAAGAATATGATTCCGGTGAGGTTCCGGCGGAGGATATGGAATGCGTGATGAGAGAGCGTGTGGGGTATGAATATTTCTCCCATTAGAATATTTTTAGAAAGAGAAATATGGTTGAGTGGTTTAAATTTTGTGAGAACACTGTTTGTATTTATATAAAAAGTGCCGATCGATTTATGGCATTTATGATCGATTTATTTATTGTGAAAATTAATTTTTCTTACGTATTAGTATTTTTTTTACTATATTTACTTTAGTGTAGTGCCCTATAGTTATTCCCACGATGTCGCTATCTATATTAAAAGTTGAATTTAGATTTTTTAAAAAGTTAAAAACTCCATACTTAATTGTGGTTGCTCTAAATATTCTTAGAATGAGATTTTGATGTTCATAAACAAGTGAAGATCTAAGTATACGGAAAGTACTTGCGATCAACATATCGTTTTTAGAGCGAACCTATATTTATTCGGCCCCAAGGAGACGAGACGTTACAATCATTTTGATACCATTTCATTATATTAACTGCATCGATTAAAGACGGGATGTTACATTTAAAATTTAATATTATATTAATCTACACTCACCTTTTCATTGATAGTAACGAAAAAAATTTAGGTCAATTTTCTAGACCTGATAGGAGTATTTAAGTAGATGAAACAGAGCACATTTGAAGATTCGAATGCAGCTACAATGGCGCCTTCTTCTTCATCCTCAAACCTGATCCTCCATTGCAGAAGAACATTTTCCCATCTTCCAACAACCCTCAAACCCTCACTCTTCTTCCACCATTTTTCCCCATCAGAAGAACTCCCCATC
>JAYMSP010002017.1:0-26915 GCA_036897095.1 Plantago elongata | reverse complement strand
TGATACTGAGCAAATAACTAATCAAAACCTCGAATGATAGCAGCACTACTCGAGTATAACAATGTACGGACATACTATCCACGCAGACCGGCTACAGTTAAAGTTTACAGTAGTACAACACTCGCCAAACTAAAGTAAGTACAAGCACTCGACTACTTGGCACGCCAGACAAGCTCGATTTCGTCCGTCGGCACGTGTCACAAGCCGCAACACGTCAACACTTCCCAGTCACGAGTCTTCTCGGGAAAGGAAGGATAGAATAGGGAATTCTGGTGGTGGCTGGTCGGTGGCGTCTCGGAGAAGAAGGCGGGCGGAAGAAATCGCGAAGGAAAAATGGCGGAGAATTGGGGACGGGCAACTGAGAATGAACGGGTAAAGAGGAAAGAAAAGGGAAGAAGAAGACAAGTCAAGGGTACAATTGGTATTTTGCAAATATATAAACCTGGTTTATTCTGTACTCCAAACGGCTCGTAAATAAATTCCGAAAAATACGAATTCGATATCCAGGACGATATTTGACGCGAACTAAACTAGAATCAAAAATAATTTTACAAATATTTATTTTTATTTTTATTTTTATTTTATTAATATAATATCAAATAGTAATTTAACGCTACTCGTAATTAACTGGCAGATACGACCGGCCATTAATTTTCGAATTTGATCCACTGTTAAAAGTCAAGATACTCGCACGCGTCGAGACATGGGTCAGTTGTCAATTCGCAATAATATTAATATCGAATTAATTGCTAGTACGAACTTACAGAAATTCGAGGTTCTTACAGTTTAATACCTCCCTCAAAGTCCACCTAGCAGGCAAAGCCAAAGTTGGACTGTGACTGTGGCTCTGGCGGAGGTTGCGGTGGTGTTTGAGTAGAGTTATTTTGATGTTGTCTGCTAAACATTTCACTAAAAATTAAGATCATCCATTGTAACGACTAAAAAATTAGTCGCCGCATTTTTGTTTTTCCGTAATCGCGCCTCGCTACCGGTTTTTTTCACTGTGATGACTTCGGTGACCGCGGTCGTGATTATTTAATATTTTTATAATTTTTGTTTATAGTTATTTTAATACGAATATTGAAACTTGGAGTAAAAAAAATATTTTTTATTGAATACGAGTAAAATAGTGAAACAGTACAAAATATGAACGTATAAAAATAGAGGGTTACATTTTATGTATGAAAAAGTATATCTCACTGATCTTGTTTTGTAGATCTCGAAAAGATATAAACGACAATATAAATTTTATAATTTACGGCAATGCGGCAATGAAATAGCAGGAAACCATAGATACTAAAGATGCAAATGATATCGACGACCGCTTAAAATTGCATTTCGGGCCGTTTGACGCTCGGAAAAAGAAGCCGGCGACTACTCTGTTGATTGCGAAGTGAGTGTTGAAGAATTGTTGCAGATTATAAAGTTCGACACGCTCCTGGAGATACTGAGGCTCCAGCGGTCCAGCCAGTTATGACTCTGGTGGAGGTGGCAGGGGAGGAAGTTGCAATAGCGTTGGAGTAGGTTGCGGTGGTGTTTGAGTAGAGTTTAATACCTCCTCAAAGTACTCCTAGCAGGCAAAACATTCCATTAAAATTTAAGATCATCCACTATAACGATTAAAAAATTAGTCATCGCAATTTTATTTTTTCGCAATCATGCCTTGCTATCGTTTTTTTCCACTATGATGACTTTGACGACCGCGGTTGTGATCAATTTTTAATATTTTAATATTTTTATAATTTCTTTTTATAGTTTTATTAATACGAATATTGAAACTTGGAGTGAAAAAAATATTTTTTATTGAATACGAGTAAAATAGTGAAACAGTACAAAATGCGAACGTATAAAAATAGAGGGTTACGTTTTATGTATAAGAAAATATATCTCACCGATCTCGTTTTGTAGACCTCGAAAAAATATAAACAACGATATAATTTTCATATTTTTAATTTAAAAATAAAAATATATAACAAAAAGAAAATAAAAAAGGGATGGGCCCCGATTGAGTGAACTCCATGCCACAACCACATGGAGACCGCACCATAGTGTAAAAAATTTAGTCGTCCGTGCCACGATCGATTCTCTTTTCCACCATAGTATACCGTTAGTATAATATTTGTGATTTGTTTTAGTAACATATTAGAATGAACTCTTATT
Source organism: Plantago elongata (assembly GCA_036897095.1). NCBI lineage: Eukaryota > Viridiplantae > Streptophyta > Magnoliopsida > Lamiales > Plantaginaceae > Plantago > Plantago elongata. The sequence goes on along the minus strand of JAYMSP010002017.1, from coordinate 24,755 downwards.
GAAAGTTCAAATATTTATGAGTGATACTATCATGGATTTCTTTTGTAAAACTAATTAAGTATGTTATGTGTTATGTTTGTACTAGAATACTTGTATATGTACGTGTACATTTAGGTGATAGGTGTTGTAAATTCAAATCCAGTTTATTGATCTATCAAGGAGTTATGCTAAATTCTTGGAAAAAATAATATTTTTTAAAATATAAAAGAGTCAAAGTTTTTTTGGGTTTTTTGCGGTGTTTGAAATTTAGCAGTCTGACTGGTCGAGTTTCTTAAAAAACCGTCAATACACATATTTTTCATTATGATTTAATAGATTATGTTATGATTTTAAGTTGTTAACATTAAAAGGTTCATTTATAGTTTTAACGTATTTTGGTAATTTTTTAAGAGATGATATGATGATTTTAATGCGTTGACAATGTGTGTTTTAATTTTAAATTTAACTTTGTTAATTTTTAAGTAGATGGTGTGATGGTTTTAAAGATCACATGGCATTTTTATGATGATTTATTATAGTTTTAAGTGACAATCTAATACCATTAAAGACGTATTACAAATTCCAGAAAAACCATCAGAACATCAATAAACAAGATTAAATAAATTGCTTGAAATTTTGATCATCCAAAGATTTAAAACATCTATTATCATAAATAAAAAAATAATAAATGTTCATTTGATCTTTTTGATGAAAATGTAATTGAATTGTTGCATTTGCTTGATGCTTTAATACTGCATTGACAACTTTAAAAGACTTCTCTTCCAACTCGATGTCATCATCATACCTGCATGAAACATTCAATAACTGGGTTAAAACTATAACAACGTTCATTCAAACTATCACATTGGTGATTAAAAATAAAAGAAAAACGTGCAACACATGCTAATAACAGTAACATTGATGTGTAAAATCACATAAATGAAATCTTAAAACTATAACAAATCAGGAACATGCAATACAAGTTAAAAACATTAACATTAACACATAAAAACATAACCGTGACTCTTAAAACTGTAACAAAACATATCTAAAAATTAAATTATAATATTTTTGCAGAAGCTAAAATACTAATGTTGATACTTAATTATATTACAACAATATGTATTATACCTATAACATATGCGCTAAGAAAAATAACATGCCGCTACTCAACATAAGATAAATACAGTAACATTGATACTTACAACTATAATAGTGTTTCTTAAAACTACAAAAGCACATTTTAAAACTACAACAAAGCACGAGAATGCACATTTTAAAAATAATAACATTGATGCTTAACCCATAATAATGCATCTTAAAACTATAATATTTTAAAATATAAGAAAGCTTTTGTAAAAAATCAATCATAAATATATCATCAAATGCTAAAAATACCAACGCTGCTACTTAAAACTGCAATATTAGGTATTGTAAATATAACATGCATTTGTGTTAAATTAATTACAAGTTGAAACATTCAATACAAGCAAAAACCGTGACAATGATGATTAAATTTATAACAAAGCACGAACATACAACACAAGCTAAAAACAATAGTAGTACTTAAAATTATAATAGTGTATTTTAAAACTATAACAATGTCTCTTAAAGTTATGGCAAAACATTTCCAAAAATTCGAACCATAAATATTCCACTAGACGCTAAAAACACTAGTGTTATTTCTTAAAAACAACAAAAACAAGGTATGAAAAACTATAACAACGATACTTAAAACTATAACAAACTGAAACATTAAACACAAAGTAAAATCATAACAACGATACTTAAAATTATAATATCGACTCCTAAAATCATAACAATTAAGCACCAGATTGCGAAATTCGATTTTCATGTACAGATTTAAGATCTAAAACTATATTTCAGATCTACAACTAGATCTGGAAACATGACATCGTTAAATCAACGTAAAATGAAACTTGCAATGTCAAATTTCACTTTAAATTAAAATTTTAACGGAAAAAGGTAAGATGAATTTGTTAATTTAAAGATTTTAGTACTTGAATTTGAAAATCTGGTGAAAATACGACAAGATTTTAGGGTTTTTTGGAGAGAGAAAGATGGTTGAGTTTTGTGAATTTGATGGGAGGGTGTATTATTATTTAGGTATTTATATAAAAGCTAATAACCGATTCTTTATTTTTAAAAATTGAATTTTACTATACTTACTCAGAAATGATTGCAAATGGTGAATGGTGATTGCTAATCATTGCATCTTTAATTCTACTTGGCTCTTAACCTATTTTGGACAATCTTGTGGGCTAATCTTTTGATAAATTCAGAATAAGATAAGTAAGAGTTTAGATATATACAGAAAAACAATCCACATCAAGATCTCTTACGGCGTAGCACACCAATGAAAACCAAGGCCGAATCCATCCAAAGACCATTATGTGTAAACATTACATAGTAATTAAGTAAACAGGGGATGTAGCTCACATGGTAGAGCGCTCGCCTCGCATGCAAGAGGCACGGGGTTTGATTCCCCACATCTCCAAAATTTTTGTTTCTCTTTTCTTTTGTTTTGTTTTCGGTTTCTTATTAGTTACAAGTATTTGTTTCTCTTGTTATTAATGAAGTTCAACAGACTATATCACAATCTAGAGACCAAAAAAGATCAGTTAACAACTAAGAAAGACAACCAAAGTAAACGAGTTCGTGTATTAAGCCGTATACTTAACTAGCACAACGTAATGCACATACGATCAAGCACTAAAGTTGTCCATGATCATGGAGAGTGAAGCCTCAGAGAAGTGCAAACCCAGCAATTTCTTAGCCCGAACAGCTCCAACCCAGTCAGTTGGAAGCCACGTTGAGCCGCCACTCTTTTTGTCTCCACTAACTGCGGCAGCTTGCTGGCTAGCTTGAGCCGACGAATTGTCTTCAACCTTTTTCCTCAGCTTGGCCATCTCAAGAGTCCACATGTCAACAAGCCCAGACATTTTTCTCTTGCCAAAGTTCTTGAAAGAAAGATGAGAATTTTTTTGTGTTTCTTGGTGATATTTGTTTGATCTTGAGTGGATACTTATACTCATGTTTCAGGTATATGGTTTTGGAGGGTGCAAAAGGTCTGGTGCAGTTGATTTGATTCCAGTGGGAACTGGAAATCCTGGTACTATATCTGTGGATTTATGTACTTTAAAATTAGAGTCAAACAACTAACTGGTCACTGATGGTATTTCTGTTTCAGTCATTTTGCGGCTCGACCAACGGTTTGTTGAAGAATGCTTATCTTGTACATAATCAGATTCAAACCCAATGCGAGTTTATCGAATATTAAATGAATAGATTTCACACTTTCTTATAATTTTTAACTTTGCATACAAATTTGATTGTTCAGGTGAGACTGAATCATCACCATATCAAAGTATGTTTAGTTGGCATCCAAAGTTCAAATATTCTCATAACTCAATTGCACTAAGCTTCATCCTGATTCCTAAAGATAACTTACAGAATCCATAATGTTATAAGTCTTGTCATAACAGCATGACAGAAACTGGTGTTATTAAATATTAACTTATTGGCATCGACTCACTTCCGACTATCTCCCGCCCCGAGGTTATGCTTTAAGCCCTCCCTTCAAGAGATCACGGGGATATAGTAAGCCCATTCGCCACACATAATCTGGAAGTGGAATTTCCCTGAAGGCATCACAGGATATGGCATTGCTGAACCAACTGGGCTTTGATTTTGTTGGCCTTCAGAATGAGAGCAATGGCATCGGATATTTTGCCAACAAAATAAGAGGCGGCCCGTGCAGGTGCAATCAGAGTTCTCGCCCAGGTACTCGAGCAAATAGGCCTTTAATGACTTGGACTTAACATCCAGAATGTTATCCAAGAACCTTTGCCTAATAATATATCGTTCATCAACATTTTGCTCAATCACAGGCCGACGCATCACTTGGGGAACTCCAAAAAAGTGAAATTTGAGTGAACGGTCTTCCTAAGATTAAATCCAAGGCGTCCAACCTTCATACATGTTGCAAAGGTTGTCTATGTTTGTAGCCTGTCTAAGCAGATAATCCACTTGCTCTGCAATGCTAATTTCTCTGAGATATCAACCAAAAAAGTACCAAAATGTCAAACATAGTACATTCATTGATGGAGATTGTAATGTTAACTGGAGGGCAATTATACCTGTTATCACTGATATCTCGACCATCGATTTTCATCTCTACTTGCCTTAGGATTGACATTGCGTAGGCATTTTTACCTACAGAATCAAACTTGCATCAAGAGAAAATCCCAGAGCATTTAGGAGGATCTAAAACCTAAACCTGACGACTTGTATCATAACACCCGCAGAGCACTAAACTAGGTTAGGACCTGTAGCCAGTATCAGATTAAAACTTTTGTTGACACCAATCAGCTGAACTGACGAACAACAGTTCAGGCCTGCTGAATCTTTTTACATAAAAAAACTTGATGTGTACAGATCTGGCATTTTACTACCAAGAACGAATTAACCATAATACAAAAGCTGCGAACATTTAATAGCTAGCACCCAAGAGTCATGTTAAAGATGATCGCCACCGGCATCAGACTCTATCTTCAAATCTGGGACCTCATGAACAGATTTTAGCTTGCATGCAAAATGTATGGCCATGTAAATGAAATAAAAAAGTTAAAAATTCATGTACACTTTAGTGCAAGTAAGATTTTTTACCCCTGCATGCTTGACCACCGCTCTCTATCTTAGTGAAAGTTTTTCGGGATTCATCCTCCAGTTTTGCATGGTTTACCAAAGATGCTGCTTCTTCATGCTCTAAATACGTATCGGAGTTTTCCTGGTAATATAAGGAGAAAAATCTTGAGGGAAAAGAAATGCACGCTATACTTAAGCAAAAAAACAATGAGAATGCAAAACAATGAAAACAAATTCACAGCTTGCTCCGGTGGTATCAAAACCTGCTCGTTATTTGAACCTGCTTTCTCAGGTGGTACAAATACGTTATTTGAATCTGCTTTATCAGGAGTTGAATGCAGACAATCTCTGTCATGTTGGCTATTGGAATCATTCGATCCTGGTAGAGCTGAGTCAAGATCAACGCAGTGTTCAGCATTACTTGTTTCAGAATCTGAGCTGACACTTCCAATGGTTTCAGGTGGGGAAATCCATCCTCTATCTGATAAAGCTACTCCTTTAAGACCCATAGAAATCCCGTCGACATTGTTTTCGCAGTCAGATTTTTCAACTTCATGCTCTTGGCTATCATACTCATTATTGGGACCAGAGAGATTTTCCCTCAAAGGATCAACATCCTGGGACTCTACCTGCAGACTTTCTCCCAGTCCTTCAAGGGCCTGGAAAATGCATAAACAACAATCTATAAGCCTGCAGAGCAAAATTTGAAGTCTTGCTGTTGAAATTTAATAACTGCAATTTCATTACTTTATGAAGATTTCCAGCATGTAGACTCGCAGCCCTTGCTAGCCTGATCAGCATGGAGTGAAGCCCCTTGACAGATAATGTTAGGGATGGAACCAAAGGCCTAAAGATTTGTAAAGTCTCCTCGACTCTGTTATAGTAAGACTGGAATATGGCCTGTCCATGAATGGGGGCAATTTCCAAGTTTACCCCTTTCTCTCGAGTCATTGCATCAGTCATAGCAGCCACATCTTTGGATAGTAGAGCATCAAGTGGAATGAGGACAGCATTAGCCTGTTCAAGGGACAGGGCATCCTTTGTCAAATGACTCAAATATAATGTTGTATTCATCTCTTGTTCATTACCACAAGGAGAGTATATCTGAATATATAGCACTGATACTAGTTACAAGGACTAACCTTCGAAAGATCTTCCATTACAGAAAAATGTAATGCGGCAGCCTCTTTCCCCAAAATGTGAACATCAGCAAGACCTTCTGTTATAGCCAACATCTGTACATGGGGGAATGTTTTAGCAAGGCATCTACATCTTTGAATTCATCCTTCATATATTAATGTGTTGTTACCTAGCATTTATTAGTCTGCACAAAAAAACTATACACCCGAAGCGAAATTGAACATCTAAATTGCAAAATAATAAATTCTTAAGTTTTAGAATATATTCACATCGTCCTATAATAGTTTGCAGAAGTTATCTCGTTTCTCAGGGGTAGAGATCTTACTTCAGAATACATGATAGTATGATTTAAACATGCAAGATCCTATTATGCAATCATTAAATACCTCTTCAAGCATGGATCCACACTCGGAAGTCAGTGCACTGTGGCCTCGAATAATGCCACTATATGCAGACAGTGCAACACTGGCTTCATGGGCAGAGTCTTTCATAGCAAGAAGAGTGCTCTGCAAATCACCTGTACGACATTACCCACCAAACCCAAAAAAACTTGTGAGAGATCCTTGAAACTACTAACAAATAATTACTTCTGAAAAAAGATCAGTTTGTTATAAGTTCAAAAATTGATGTGTCTGTTAGTGCTCATTGCTAAAAAATAGTCTCTTGAAGTCAACCACAAAAATATTGATGATCTTACAGACATCATTTCCATTCAGAAGAGACTTTGATGATATAAGAATGAAAGAATACAATCCCATGATAAAAGACTTGTATTTAGCAATGAAGATCAAAATATCAGAAATTGGAACATCAAGCCTTTCATTTGAAGCCAAAGGAAACATGAAGAACATTTTGCTAGTATAAGAAACTTCACCTGCTGCAGATTTTGCTTTTGCAGAAGCAATGCAAAGTTCACTAGTCGCCGAAACTAAATTGCTGGATGCTACTTCCATGTTGTTTTGTGAAAGCTTCCATTCTTGCTCAGCTCCTGAAAAAAAAACGATGATAGTGAGCCCCACAGGGGACACATAAACCTAAACAGTAATTTCCTTCACATATGGAGATCGTAAAAAAGTTTGAAACTGACGTGTGAAAGAATGATAAGTGACATCCAATTTCGTTAGTGCACTCAGGTAAGTTTGTTGCCACATTCTACCATCTGCTCCAGGTCTTGCTGCCGAAATTTCTCCTGTACTCCTAAAAATGCCGTCTCTTGAAGCTTCAAACTCCAAGATGGAGATGCAAACTTTCACTATGTCAGATGCATTTTCTTGAGCTTCACGCAACATATTTCGTCGCTTCATCAAATGTTCATGGAATTCAGAAGGTATTCCTGAATTTCTAGCTGAAACACCCCCAGAAGAATTAGAACCTGGACCCCCACAAGCCCAGCTCATTGCCCTCTCAAGCTGGGCTTCTGCTTTTGCAAAAGTTCCTTCACAAGATTGTAGGCCTTCCAGCGACTTAGATATTTTTGCAACTGAGGATTGCATAGCTTCCATCAATTTTTGTCTATTGATGTTCAATATGACTGGAAGAAAGTTGTCATCATTCTGAAGGATTTTATGAGAACTGAGCCTGGAATGCTCAAGCGATCTTGTGGAGATGTTGTACATCCATTCCATCCGAGCAGTTTCCAAACTGGAATCGACAAAAGCATCTTTAAGTTCATTAACCTGCCTTTTCATGATGGAAGCTGCTGACCTTGCTGCTCTACAAGTTTCATGCGCATTGCAATACTCTTCAAGTGTGAGTTGCAATCTCCTCACAGCATCGCTATCTGTTCTAAACTGATCATTTGCAATATCCTTGTCTTGTTCCATTTTATGCCTCAGTACTTCAATTTCTCTATCCAACTTAGTCAAGATTATTGGAGCAACCCGATCTCTCAAATACTTGATAATATGATCCTGAAATTGGTTTCTAAGCTTTCTCTTTACAGCATCAACTAATTGATCAAATCCTATTCTTTGATCAAGAGATGATGCAACATCATGTGTGCAGGAAGCAAGCAAAAGATCTACCACAGAAACTTTCCAGATAAAAAAGGCACGACTCCTCGCTAAACCAGGAAAATTCCATATATATTCAGATATGGAGCATCCTGAATTTATCAAGCCTGCAAAATGGGGAATTCGACTTGAACTATATGAATCAGGCCCAGCAAATGATACCAACTTTTGATCAGCCAATTCCAAATCGGAGAATGGCTCCAGTAAGGCAGCAAGAAGTCCGTTCCTTCTCAGGAAATGCGAATCCTTTTCTTCTTCTGCAGTGATAAGCGATTGCAACTCGGTTTCAGAAGCAACGAAGGTGTCATTGATATTTGCTTCCATTTCCACAAGAGATGAAGTTCGCAGATCTTTCTGGTTCCATGCCTGATGAAGTTTGTCCAGCTGCACTCTGCAGGCTTCTTCTTGAGATGCTAATTCATCTGCTTCTTCCCAGGACAAATGATCTCTACCATTTACAGAAGCTTCCTCAAGAGCTAATTGCCTCTCAGTGATGAGACCGACCCTTACAAAGTAGTTAGACTCAAGTTCGATAAGAGAAACCCTCTCTAGCTCAACCTGAATCAGCTGCTCAAGTGCTCTATCTAGAGATCCTCGAATATGAGATATGGATTCAAAAATATCCATAACATCAGAATTAAATGAAAGAACAGATTTTATAACATTGGGTATAACCACTTCAGTCAATATGCTAACAAGATTCTTAGAAAGTTGGACACTGGCCTTGAAAGCTGAAGCCCAGCTTCCTTGGGACACAGATGTTGAGCTAGTTAAGTCAGCCTCAGTTTCGTAGGTACATAGGCCAACATCATGTTTCAGTTCATTAGCAAATTCTGTTATCAGAAGACATTTTTCTATCTGCTCTTCAATTTTGGATGAAAAAGATTCAAGATCGGATTGCAAGCCATTATATATATTTCCTCCCACTGTAATAAGATCCAAGCTCTTCTGTACCCTCTGCTTAACATCAGATAACAAATTGCTCAATGCTGTATCCAAAATACTTAAAAAACTTTCTTTATCCCATTCAGATTCTCCAACCAATTTGGTGCCCGTTGTTCTATCATGATTTACAGGTCCTGAAACAATGAAATCATCTGCCCTTCTGAGACCAGCACGCTGCATATATTTCCTGAAAGCAGACAAGAGATGCTCCTTGGCTTTTGATTCAGTCCCTGGGCCAATAGAGACCAAAAGTCCTGCATATTCTTCTTCTAATTTATCTATATCTGTGGCATACTTTGTCACCTTATGGCAAAGACCATCATATTTGTCCTCAAATCCATCAAGATGCCCCTTCGAGACAAGATCAGCACCCTGCCTTCGGGCAGACAAAATGAGGTCAGCTGACAGCGAATTTAGGGAGAGCAACACTTGTGCCCAACTATACACAGGACTAGTTGTAAGGTAATTCAATGGTAGAATACGCTGCAGAGCTAAGGAATACATTTGAAGTGCAGAAACTGCAGAAGAGAGCCCATGATCTAATTCATTCACTAAGTGAGAAACTTCACGATCAATGTCGCGGCACTGTATTTGTGTGGGTTCGGGAACTACAGTCAATGGAACTCCAGCACCTACAACAGCAGACGTGAGAGACAAAGCTTCTTCTGTACCATTTAGCTTTACCTTGGCCTTGATTTCCGGAATTGAACTATTTCTTAAAGCATCCAAAACTCTTCCATGCTGTTCAATCCAGGCTGCTGCCTCTCTCCCTTTCTCAATCACCATGGCCTGGGCCTGAGAAAATTCTCTAGCCTGCATTTCGAACAAGACTCTAGATTTTTCAGAATTGCTAGTGGCTTCAGTAGCAACCGATTTTGCAGATGTCTCATGTAGAACAAGGTTTGATCGCTCCTGGTCAGCACGGAAGAAATGACTAGATACTATATCATACTGCTTTAGGGTACTGGCAAAGTCCTACACAAGGTTTTGAAAGGAATATATTAATTCCGAGCAACTAAAGGAGACGTCAGAAAGACCATTATGTCAGAAGCAGAAACTCACCTCAATGGCTAATTCAACAGCAGGTAGGGTAGACAATAGAAGATCATGATGTTCCTGTCACATTTAAAACAAGAAGTCACTCCAATTACAATGATAGACTTTGCTTAGTGCGACAGAATGCCAGGAAGTAAGCAGACTCTAAATAATTTCCAACATCTACAAAAAAGGTTCTTATAACATTTACTGAGGGAGAAAATAGCCAAAGATTTGTGATGATAGGAACATGAAGCTCAACATCATCAGGCATATTATGCATTCCAAAGACCAAACAAGCATGCATCCAAAAGAAGTAAAAAACTTAACATGAAACTTGTTGAGGCCAAAACACAGACTAAACTGGAGCGACTTCTTTAAAGCACAGAAACTTTCAATATTAGCATTAGACTTAATTACTTGGGGAGCACCTTCTTTGATGATTTATCTATCTTTGGGTATTTGAATAAAATGTGATAAGAACTAGATTAGTTCACATATTACTTCCACGGATACCAGTTTAACATGTCACCACAAACCAACAGAACCGAATGAAGTACTCAAGCTAGTATATAATTAAGTCTTAATTTATAAGTACCTGCAATGGAACACGGATTTCTTGGACACGAGATGCAAAAAGGCTTAAGCTCACTGCAAGCTCCATGCCCTTTCTTTCCTCACCAACAACAGCCGCATCATCGTGAAAGTTAGCACGTGTCCATTCCACAAGTGGATCCCAGACAAAAACTTCTAGTAACATCAATATTATATCCTTATTCTTCCTCAAAACACCTAAAACAGCCTCACAATTTGACCTGAAGGTACCTTCAATACCAGTCAGCCCAAGTGCTGCTTCAATTGTATGGGTCAGGCGGAATGGGACAATTTCAGGGATCTTTAATCTCTGCCCCTTGTCAAAGCACACATTGTAATCAATATGGACAATATCCCCACTGCAGAAATCTAAAAGGATATTATCCAAATGTCTATCACCTAGGCCCAGAATGTGGCCAACAATACTCATGGCTGCTACGCTACCAGAGTACCTGTAAAAAAATAAAAAACATTAATGTAATTAATATGGTGTATCGCTAAGCAAGACATAAAAAATCAAACATAATCTGTACTTGGTGCAAACTAACACGTGCAGCATGATCAAAAATTATTCATCATTTGGCAGTAAGCACAATACAAATTATATGACTTGGCTTACTCCAAGTATCAACATAGATAACAAGTATCACAGCTTTGTTCACTCCTCCCCAACATACACTCACAAATGTAGTTCAGTCTGTAATGAGAAATTTTCTCTCTCCACACAAATATTCAAAGATTAAATTTGTTAAAGAACACCTTTTCATTCCTGGGCCTAACATGCATACAAAAATTAGAGGTCACTTTACCTACATCCTATATTCCGTTACAATGACACAAGAATCACCTAAATTGTTCAGATACAGTTGCATGAAACAATTTTTCATAGCAAAAGCATATCAAACATTATATTAATGAAGTGGAGGAAAATGTTCTTTTGCTCTGTTCACGCATTATCAACTCAGAGCAGCCTTTTATGGTGCAGGATTATCTGAACAGAAGGAGAAAGTGCATGCAGAAAGAAAGAAAATACAATATGATTGAAATGGCACATAGAACTGCACAAGAAAGATCAGATATTAGTCAACAAATAACATGAGATGGATGTGTGAGGTAAATGCAGAGCACCTCTTTAGTTTTGAGCTAAAGGCTTTAAATCCATCACTGGCACACCAAAGCTCTTGATGAAGAAGTTGTTTAGGTGTCTCCTTCATGAGGTCTGACAGAACTTTACGCTTCACATCAAGGGGCCAGTCTCTTCTTGATATGACTCTTCTAATGCCTTTATCTTTCAGAGCTGGTATAATCTTGCCATAGAACATGTCACTTGGCCGAGGGACAGGAGGTAGTGCAGTATTTCCATCAACACCCTGTCCAGATAGCTCTGATGACTTAACTCTAATCTGCCATGATTTATAAACACTATAAATGCTAATTACATTATCTACCCACTGGATCAAGCCAGCTCGTCCACTAATAGGTGTCACAGAGTAATAACGAATCCCAAGTGCTTGACCAAGCGTAGTGGATGATGACTGCAGGAAAGCATTTACAGCTTGCAGTAGCTGCATAATTCTAGCATCAAGACGCAGGTCTTCTCGACCTTTTAGGAGATATGTATACTTCAGACCATCAGAACCCACAATAACAAGCTTTTTGGGCTTAGTTTTAGTTGGTAATATGACCAACTCTTCAAAGAAAGATGCAATTGTAACAATTTCCTGGTTTAAGCTCTCTGAGCCACTCTCTGTTTCAGATATTGTAATTTGCTTCTCAAGGCCAGGCATTGGAGCATCGGAAGACAAAAGCAACGCCAACTGCGGAGCCACTTCACTGACAGAAATTGAAGTTTTCCTTTGATAAGATGCCAAAGCAGCAACAATGGTCTCAAATGGACGCCAAACATCCCCCAGCACCATAACAGATGCAGGAGGCGCCTTAAATTTCATGACAGCTGATTTAATTTGTTCCTGGTACTCCTGAAGGAACCATGCTTCATGAGGCGTTTCAGGACTCCGAGAAGTAGAAGCTAAACGACGTTCTAAAACCACAACAATGGGAGCCATCATGGCAGAATATTTAGCTGCATTAATTTTGCTCTTCTCTCCATGACTAAGAGTTTTATTAGCAGCAATTCTTGCAGCTTCCTCTTTCAATAAATTTATGCGCCGCATTACATCTGATAATTTTCATACGAGATAGGTTAGAATTTCTGGACAGCTTTCGGACTACACTGTTGCAAACTGATCTCAGAATTCATATTAAACAATTAATGATAACAATTAAGCTCTAGATGCTATGGATCGTTGTCAATCTAAGTGGGGTAAGATGTGGCCCAAGAAACCAACATCACTTTCGTTTAGAAAAAACTACATGCTAGTCAATAGAATCAGAGAATGCCATTAATAGCAACTTTCATGGTGGCATGAGCAAACTGCAAGCAGAAATTCATATACAGATGTCAATGGAAATATAAAATAAAAAACTCACCTGCATGAAGATCTTGGAGTGTGCCGAGCCACAACTCCTCCCAAAGTACCGTTACATTTTCAAGCTCTTTTATCATTAGCTGAACATCCTGGACTAATCTGGGATAAAGCTTGTTCTGCAAGTTATTAGGACAAAGGTTTCAGAATAATAATTTCTGAGTTCAATTGCATCATACTTTATAGCTGTGGAAGATTTCATGTCAACAAGCAAATGCAGAAAGGTCAAATGTTCAATGCTAATCTAAAAGATAATTGACTTCCAATGTATATACTAGACAAGAGAAAAAGAAAAATCGAACAAAAGCAAAAACAAAGAAACAGCAAGATAATTTGTACTCCCTCCATCCCATAGATATAGTCCCACTGCCCTTTCTAATGTCCCAAAATAGCAAAATTCTATAATTCTTACTCTATTCATTTCCTCACCAACTTTATCTACTTTCTTTTTTTCTCGGATACTTCATCATAAGCCTACAATGCTCATTCATAAATTTCTCCATTCATTCTTTAATTCCTTACGCAAAAACATACACCCAAAACTGATGAGACTATATCTCCAGCGTGGAAGGAGACTAGCTAGTCTATCACATTTCTACTAAGTTAACATTTACAATGCCATAACAACGAGTAAGGATTCTATGCTGGGGTAAAGTGGCACACTTTAGTCTTGCAGATTCTATGACATAGCATTCTCACATATAGAAAAGTCAGCAGTTAATCCCATTAAACTACATAACTCCAGGCTCCCATTCCACAACAGAACAATGTAAGCTTCACTTACAGAATGATCCACAATCCACATAATATAAAAATCCAGCAAAAAATGCATTGGTCAAGTTAAAAGTTATTAACAAGGTTCCAGGATTGAGTTGTGGGACTTAACTTGTTATCATACAATGAAGCAGCTAGTAGGTCAGGTGATCAAACAATAAAACAAGTGCTTCTATCAACTTTTGGGGGTTAAATGCAAAATACCACCCTAAGTTATTGTAAATGTGCATAAAACCCCCTCCAGTTAACAAATTAGTATCAAAACCCCTTGAGTTATTAAAAACTGTGCGTGGAACCCCTCTGAGTTATTAAATTAGTCCCTGAGTTACAAAAATATGTACGCGAAACCCCTTGAGTTATTGCAAAAAGTGCACGAAACCCCCTGAGTTATTGAAATATGTGCGTTAAAACCCCTCGACCTTTTTTTTTCGGCTTGCTCGTGTTAGGTGCAACAATGGATGTTCTTTTTGTTTTTCTTACTCCAAATTATCTTTTGACTTCATTTTTTTCCATTTACATGACTAATAATAAATTGGTATATGTTGTTTATATGTAGTGTCAATTTTAGTTAGTGTTATTTATGATTATAATTTATATTTTAATAGTTCAAATTTTAGTCATTTTAATATTTTCAAAAATTTAGACTATCAAGTCAAACTGCACACCATACAAATTTATTATGTATATTTAGTATTTATGTAAAAGGGTATTGCAATGACTTCTTTGTGCATGTTTTTAATAATTATGATAATTTTATTTACTTTTTACATTGATTTGGTGTGAGATAACAAAAATAAAAACTTATAGTCGCACCTAATGAGATTGTAACGCACACTTAAAGGAGGGGGGGTTTCGTGCACATTTTTTAATAACTCAAGGGGGTTTGGTACTAATTCGTTAACTCATGGGGGTTTTGTGCACATTATTAATAACTCAGGGGGGTGTTATGCATTTAACTCCAACTTTTGGTGATAACTCAGTTAACAACTCATAAAGCCAGTTCTTAGATCCACAGAGTAACAGATATGAAGTTCAATTTCTTTGCAGGCGGGAGAGTTTAGCACATACAGCAATCTACCTAAGTTGAAATTTTCATGTGCAGTGTAGAATTTTGAACAGATGTTTTTTAGAGACACAAAAGATACTCTGAAAGTACAACATAATGACACACAAACACAGTAATAAGCAAGGTATGCTAACCAAATAAGCAAGAATTTTCTGTAGTTCTTCTGAAGGTTCCTTTTCCGGTGAATTTGCATCAACAAGAGTTGGGTAAACCAAAGACCATGGCGAAAATTTTCCCAGCATGACTAGTAAGGTCTCCAGCTGCTTTCTGACCACTTTATCGGGATGAGAACTTAATTGGGCGAACAGTTGAGGAGTTATTTCCTTCAAATAAGAAACACTATATCAGTTTTTATCATTCTCCAGTACTGAAAACTTTATTGTTTTAAAAAGAACTTCCTCACCTGCCAAGGTAGCATGGGAACCTTCAAAAGAGCAGTTTCAAGAGTATCTTTTAACTCAGCTCCGTAGTTGACCAGAATTTGCAACACGTAAAGCATGGCCCTCAGGGTATAATTGACATACTTATGCTTTGGATCAACATCAAGACCAGTTAGTGAACCACCAAAACATTTGGAAGATGAATGCGAAAGATAATTTATAAAAGCTTGAGCAGCATGGCCAAAGAGAGAAACCCGCCTCCTCCTTAAGACCCACCACATATCGATCAAATCATCTAAGACAGATGCCATTTTGGCTTCATCTAAGGTAATCAGAGAAGATAGTAGGCATTTTTGCAACTGAGAAGACAGTTTGGCAGAAAGACTCTTGCTAGTACAGTCATCGGCCCCAGGCACTCCAGATGCAGTTTCAATTGAATCTACTATTTGCTGCAGTAAGGATTTCAGGTGACCTGGTCTGAATTCACTGTTTGATGTATCAGAATCTCTTGTTTCTTCATGTAACTCCACAGAGCCTTCTGGAATAAGCTTTAGGATCATGTGTTCAATCCGCAGTTTTTCTTCTCCAGTTAACACAAATCTCTCAGCTTGAATTTCAACAGCAAGAATGGGAGAAAACGAACAATTATGAAGAGCTAACTTGTTACCAGCGGAGATAGATGCTCTAGCTTGACTGTAACACCAAGAAGCATATAAGATCCACGCCTTCCCCATCATAGGGCAAAGACGCGTAGACAACTTTGTAGATGTACCCACGAGTTCCTCAATAATGTGATTTACTTTAGACTCATCACTATAATGCGATAGTACCTCTGTACCCCGGGTAGAAATCTCACTTCTGCTGAAATCAGCTTGCATCTCAAGAACGACATCAGAAACATCGTTTCCTGGAAAATCTCTTTGCAGCCAATTTGATAGTTTCAGGCATGCCTTGGCCATTAAAGCACTGTTTTGAGAACCACTTGCCGGAATTACAGAAGAAACCATGAAAGGACGCACAAATGACCAAAGATCTTTGAGGGCACCTTTATTGTTATTCTCACCCCGCACGAGTAAAATGTTCTCATATTCCAGAGTTGGAATGAAATGGTCACGAAATCTTCCATCTTCGCAAATTGAGGAATGGTCTTTGAGGTAGTTGCTGAGACGAGAAGCCAAAAGTATATTCCTTTGCTTGCGAGCTAATATCATTAAATTTTTGCAGAGTTCCAGTGTCAAAGGTGAACTTGGCAGAGTTCTTTGACACACACGCAAAACTTTCAGCCATAAACTACAGTCTTGATGTACATGGTTACACGGAAACTGTATGCATTGAATATATGTACCTAATAATGACTGTAAACTCTTTCCCTGGCTGCTTTCATCCTTGCAACTCTCTTCAAAAGCAGAAATGCAATAGAGCTGATTTACATGTGCAGATGCCTCTACCAATCCATCCAGTGGCAAAACAGAGAATCCTTCCTCCAACATCATTTTGGCCTTCTGCAAAATGTGGGGCACCTTTTCTGCCTTATCCTCGACATGGAGAAGCATGGCCTGCAAAAGCATCTGTTCACTTCTTTGCAAAGCCAACCTGGGATCTAGTGTGAGGTCAGAGCTACTTTTAGGGGTCAAATCAAGATATGACCATGCCGCTGGAAAATCACCCTCATCAAAGCGAGCCAAGGCTTGAATTGAATTCATTTCATTTCCAGTAGTTGTCAAAGCGCCAGAATAACTCTTCCCCGCATACTTTCCACGAATAATCTGCAGCTCTGTTAGCCAGGTTTCCAGAGACTTCCAATCAGAAATAGCTGTATAGCTCTCAATGATACGTGCTATTGCAAACTGTATGCCATCAGAACCCATTGAAGTGAGTGTTTCTTCAGCCTGTAACAAATGAACAAAGTGAGCAGCAGCCTTTTCATGGTGGCCTCCTGCCTGATACACCAGCCCGGTAATCCATGAAAAATGAGCTGGATTCTTGTTATCACTTGGACTTTGGGTTTCCTCGGAAAACAAAGGAGAGAATACAATGGTTGCCCATTTCTGTAAACCGAGCAATGCCTCTGGTTCGTGTTTCTTACACAAAGCCAACGACATATTCCTCACAATTCGTAGTATATCTCGAGCATATCTGTCTCTAATATTATGAAGATTCTCATTGACCTGGACTCTAGACTTATCAGTAATCGCTGCTGAAACGTAGCAACTAAAATCATTCAGTCGTAAGGCACAGTAATGAATGATAGCATCTTGACACTGGAGTGCAATCCCAGCATCCATCATTGGCTCACTTATTCGAGAAAACCACTCCTCGCAAACTTTCTTATTGGCCCTAAAAAATAAAGAACTTGCGCGGGGAGCATTAACCAACACAGTTGACCCTTCATAAGCATTATATACTTTCTTTTTTAAGGACTCGACAAATTCTAGTAACAGCCTCATTGGAAGTAAGTGGGCATGAGAACCAATAATGCTTAAATTTCCATCACTTTGTTCAGTCTCAAGCTGGAGAACATGAGCAATGTCGCGAAGCATGCGCTCCAGAGCAGCAAACGTTTGAGTCGGCCCTCCGAGATTAGTCCGGAGACGAGTATTAATGCAAAATCTGGCTGCTTCATGTATAGCCCACCATGTACCAGCAATGAGATTAACCGAAGAAATCTTTTCAACAAAATCTTCCTCTACATTGATTTCCAACCACAAATTGTGATGGTCAGTCAGTTCTGATTCATCTGGCTGAACCAATGAGTGGTCCTTTTTTCTCCGGCAGGAATGAATGAGGCGTTGTATCCAAGAAGATATGGGCACTTTCCATCTGTGTGAAATATAACTCAAAACAGATACAAGCTGCTGCGAGTGGAGTTGCTGCGGCAACTGCTTCAGAGCAAAAACCTGCTTCCAATGCAAGGTACATCTATCAGTTGATGCAGGCATAGGTTGACAAGTGCTAGTTGCTCTGTTGTCAATAAGACCACACACATATACTGTCAATGGTAACACGTGAGAGAGCAATTTGAGATACGAACTCTTTATATCTGCCTCTGGATCACCAAGTTTTTCAAGGATTGTTTCAGCAATACCAGGGAAATGCATGGGATGAAGAATTTTTGCTTTCAGCAGTGCATCTAAAACTGTTGCAACTAGTGCTCTTACTTTTGGTTCCGGATCTGAAGCAGCAACCAAAGTTGAGAAAACCAAATCCTGAGTAATTTTGCTGCATTCAATTGCTTGACAAGGGTAAAATGGATTGGGAATATCAGTGTATATGTTTACAACACTTTCACCATATTTATGCATCCATATCAGAGCTTCAACTTTAACAGCCAGGGGAGAAGAACTGGCAAGAGCTCTACTTAGGACCTCACTGTACCTCTTTAAGTGGCCAAAAATCATGGTCGGATATATGTTCCTCAGAGTTTCCTCCTTCACATGTTCATCAGATGATTTTTCAGGAGAACTGTTCCCAATATTTTTTTTTTTGATGGAACACTTTCTCAGAAACTCTACGGATGATAGTCTTTCCAGCGTTCTTAGGAGAGTGACTTGCAAATCCACGCTGCCTGTGATGGGTAAGCCGAATGGATTCAGCCAGTCAATAATAAATTTAACCAACTTTTCTACCCTGTGAAGATACAAAGAGTCAATATCTGCTTGCCAAATCAAACTGCCTGCTCCCACCGGAGTAACACAACTTAAGAGTACTTTCAAGTCAAACTTTATCAATGCAACCAGCTCATATTCAGAATAAAATTTTGAAGCCACCATCATTTCCAGATTACCCCCCTTGTCTGAGCTTTTCTCAAGCTTGCTTTTTAACAATTGTAGCTCTTCAGTCAAGGAATCCATTGTTATCTCAACAACATCATTTTTCCCATGTTGAAGTAGGAAAATGTATGTGGATGCGGCACTCCCAGTCACAAGATGATTAGGGTGCAAACGCAACTGAGATATGGGTCCGTCAAACTGCAGTATCTTATGGACAGATGACGTCATCAGGCCAAACTTCTGAAGCGAGAGCAACTGCAAATTAGTCTTAAGAACACCATGAATCTGCAAGGATGAAAGATTCTGCATCTCCAGAACTTTTTTATTTCCAACGGCTAAGCTTTGAAACAAAATGTCGGCCGCCATAGAGTAAAATGTAGAAAACCTATCACCTAATATTTCTGCCAACAATGTCAAGCACCTCCAAGAATCTTCAATCCATTTTGACCACCCGAATTTCCGCCCAACTATAGATAAGCATCCCAGCAAAACAGGCATCATCCGTGACAGTGGTTCAATAATTTGTTCCAGGTAATTTATTTCAAGTAAACCGGACGCCACAGATTGCAAGACTGTACAGAAGCAAGAAAGTAGGGCAAGCAATCTTTTAAATTGTTGTGGACGTGGAGTACCAAGACTCACGTCTTTTAGTAACATATCCATGTCATCCAAAAACTTTGAAAGCAAACCCAGAGAAAATTGCATATTGTTCACCCAATGTTTCTGAAATTGTAAGAAACTATCCATGATGACACGCTTATCATGCTCTGAAATGTCAGGTACCATAGCCCACCCAAGAAGCAGGTCAACAATGTCCACAAAGTGAGGCTGAAAGCATCTGAAAAACTTCAGCGAGATCAACGTAAGCACCCCAAGAAGCCTGTGCAGTGTACTCATGGAGGTTCTCTCATCCTCAAGAAGATCCTGACAAGCTTTAAGTACTGGCAGAGCATACCTCTCTATAGCTCCAACTTCTCCAACATTAAGAAATTCGCGAAGACTCTCCAAAGCTAGTTCCAATGCTTGATTATCATTATTGCTATGGTATTGCAGTGACCAGGCAATAAACCGATCTACCAAAGTTCCAAGCAAAACGTGATTCTGCCTTCCGTTTGAGGACATTGAGATGGAACATAATACTGAACATAAAGCACCATAAGCTGTAGCTGCTGCATGACGCACTGCATACGATCTATAGCACAACCCAAATAAATTTTAAAATATCAGTATATATGTGCAAGTTATAACACTTCCAACAGAACTAGTTTGCCCCTAGTTCAATTCATTATAGTAGTCCACAATTAATTCAATCTATACGCATAATACTGATGTGGGTTTATAAGTGAGAACAGCACATAATTCAGCACTACAGCCTCGTTTCATTCCACTAATGATCTACTAAATATCAAGCTATAACTGTGAAGAACGTGAATAAGACAATCCATACAAATGAGCCACGAATATTCTCTCCATTACAAACTTCATCTTTTCTAGCTAACAGAACTCATACTAACTACGTGTCCTTCAAAACACTCGCCATATCAAGAAAAGTATTTATGTGCAAGTTATAGCACTTCCATTAGAAACTAGCTTGCCCCTAATTCAAGTAATCATAGCAGTCCACGAACAATTCAATCTAGACGTTCAATAACACAGGCTGATAGTTTTGTATACGGGAACAGCACATAATTTAGTACTGAATGCCTTGTTTCATCCCACTAATTATCTATTTATCGAGCTATAACCATGGAGAGCAGTAAATGAGATTTCATACAATTCTCTCCATTACAAACTTCACATCTTCTGGCAAACAGAATCATACTAGCTATGGATCCTTCAAAAAACTCATTACATCAAACTTAACAGTCATGCAACAATTACCTATTCCCAACTTCAAACGAGCAAGTAAAGTAAATTGAACTGCAAACCTCATAAAAATTCAAAAGGATTTATAAGTGCAAAACAGCATATAATTCAGCTCTACATGGCTTGTTTATTCCCACTAATTATATATTTATCGAGCTAACATGTCACAAATATTTTCTCCGTTACAATCTTTATATTTCCTAGCCAACAAAACTCATACTAACTACGCATCCTTCCAAAAGCTACTGTATCAATTAATCAGCGCTAGACTACGAACTAAACATTCATCATCAATTCATGTAACAATGACCTATCTCATACTAACTGTGCATCCTTCAAAAAGCTCATGTATCAATTAATCAGTACTTGACTACAAACTTAGCATTCATCAATTTGTGCAACAATAACCTATTCCCCAACTTCACACGAATAAGTAAAGAAAATTGAACTCGAACATCACAAAAATTCAAATATCTAAATAAAACTAAGAGCAGAATCAATTACTTATCGGTAAGGAGCTGCGAAAAGCCTTGTGCAAGGAAGGAAGCTGAGTGTGTAACCAGAATCGAATTAGGAGGATACAGTATGGCGCGATGGAGAGAAGTGAGGGCGGCGAGCCTGGAGGTTTCTTCATCGTCGGAAGTCGCGGCGGAGGGAGAAGAAGAGGAAGGTTTTCCGGTGTCATCCTTGGGAAGCGCCGCCGTGAGAAGTGCAGCGAGCTGGTTGTGATGGTGGTGGTGGATTCCTTGCATTTTTCCTCCACTGCATCTCTCTCTCTCTATATATATATATATATATTTATCTTTATCTCTCTAGTTTCGTCGGAGGAGCATTGTGAGGATCGTTTGGGGTTTGAGTTTTGCCGGAGAAGAAATTAAGTGTCTGACCATATGACTTCTCTTTACTGGTAGTTTTCGGTTTAATTTTTGGAGCAATTGGTGTAACACCCTGTGATAAACATAATATTACATATTAGTCCCAATACTGTTTCCTTTTAAGTAAAGTTCCAACACGTTTAACGAGCATTAAAATTATTTTTAGGGAAAACTACGGATGATACCCTTAAATATCACCTATTTTTATTTTCGTCCCTGGATCTCAAACTATTACAGAATCATCCGAAAATTTGTACTAAACGATTTTAAAAATTACAAATAGGTCCAAAAGTCAACTGAAGAGGAGAGAGATTGTTGACATGGCACTGATGTGGAGGGGTAAGTTCGAGTTAATAACGAAAATATCATCCACTATTTTCATTTTTGATTTTCTTTATTTGGGTTAATGATTTTTCTTTTCTTTTTCCTTTTTCTTTCTTTCTTTTTCTTTCTTCCTTTTTCCCCTTCCATGGAAGCTCCACCTGCTGCTCCAGTCACCACCACCCGCCACCGGCGGCCTTATTTCTTCCACCACCCTCCACCTTCACCTGCCACCGCACCATTTTTCTTCCACCACCGCGAGATCCGCCCGCCACCACCAGTCCACCCTCCACCGGCTACTACTCCATACGACCATACCACTACTCCAAAGCTTTCTTCTTCTTCTCTACTACTCCACTCAAATCAAACTCTCCAATTCTTCCTCAAATTCCACCTTGAAGGGTTACTGGCCCATTGGTTAACTAAAAGAAGGTAGAGATCTGGAATCCAAGCTTCAGCAAATGGAGAAATTCCATCTGCAAAAGATGTATCTGCAAGATCATTAATGCTATCTCGAGTTGAAGGAGATGGCAATCCTGATAATGATTTTTCAATATATCCCCCCTTTGAATTTCCGGTGGCTTCTCCACCTTCTATTGTTACTGAAGGCTCTCAAGGGAGGCCATGGAGAAAGAAAATTACGGAATTAGACGGAACCGAAGATGAAAAAGACGACCCGTGGTGGGTTGTTGACTGATCCCGGTGAGAAGCAAGGTACTGGACGGAATCGATCGAATCAAGGAGGCGAGCAGGCTGGTGAGTGGTGGCGACCGGCCGCGATGGAATCGAATTGAGTGGTGGCTGCAGGACAAGATTAGAATTAAGGGAACAGAGGTGGAAAAAGGGTTTTTTTGGGTTTTCTAATACAATTTTCCTTTTCTTTAATTGTCAAATTTAGTTTCTCTTTTCTTTATTCGGACAAACCAAAAATTCCACATAGGACATAGGAAATGCTGATGCTGGAGGGGTGGTCAACGGCAGGGTTTTATCTGTAATTATTTGAGATCGAGGGGCCAAAGTAAAATTAGCGAATTTTTAAGGGGTATCTTTTGTAATTCGCCCTTATTTTTATAAAGGTTGTGTGTCAGACAGAATACGAGTGAGGATAATGATCGAATATACTTTATTAGCATATTCAGGGTTAGGGGTAGGGTGTAGGCATTTTGCTTAAATCCTAGCTAAAATCTTAGAAAATGTAAGATTTTTCTAAAAGATAGAAAAATCAGGTTTTTTTGTAATTTTTGGGTTTTAAAGGCCTGACCGGTCGAGTTTCTTAAAGTAAAATTAGGTTTTTTCGTAGTTTTTGGGTTTTAAAGGTATGACCGGTCGAGTTTCTTAAAAAATCGTCGAGACACATTTTTCATTATGCTTTTAATAGATTATATTATGATTTTAAACTGTTAGCATTAGAAGTTTCAATTACCGTTTTAACGTGTTTTGTTAATTTTTAAAAAGAATGTGGTGGTTTTAATGCGTCGATAATGCATGTTTCAATTATAATTTTAACCCTTTTTGTTAACGTCTAAACAAATTGTGTGATGGTTTTAAGGATCTACATGATACTTTTAAAACGATTTGTTATAGTTTTTAGTGACAGACTAAAACCATTAAATAGATCTAAAAGTTGCAGAAAAAGCATTAAAACAACAATAAACAAGCTTAAATAAGCTACTCGGTCATCCAAATATTTTATCATCTATTTTCATAGAAAAATATTACAATAAATGTTCATTCAGTGAACTTCAACTATCTGTATTTTGTTGCATGTGTTGGTGCTTCAATATTGCAGTAGCAACTTTGAGAGGCATATCATCCACTTTATGTCATCATCAAACCTGCATAAAAACATTCAATAAATGGGTTAAAATCATAACAATTCTCATTAGAACTATCACATCAGTGCTTCTTAAAAATAAAGATGAAATGTGCAACACATGCTAAAAACAGTAACATTGATGCGTAAATCATAACATTGCATTATATAGCTATTACAAAGCATGGACATGTAACACAGGTTGTAAACAATAACATTAATATATAAAACCATAACCACACCTCTTAAAACTATAACAAAACATTTGAAAAAAATCAAATCATAAATGTTTCACTGAAGCTAAAACCCTAACATTAATATTTAAAATTACAACAATATCTCGTATAACTATAATATGAGCTAAACATAATAACATGCAACTACCCAACATAAGATAAATATTGTAACATTAATGCTTACAACCATAATAATGTATCTTAAAACTACAAAAAATAACTTTTAAGATTATAACAAAGCACAAAACATGCAACACATGTTAACAATAATAATAATAATGGTTAAACCACAATAGTACATCTTAAAACTATAGCACTACTTCTCAAAATTATAAAACAACATTTACAAAAAATTGAATCATGAATATTTTACCAGACTAAAAACACCAATGGTACTTCTTAAACCTACTGTAATAGTTCTTGAAACTATAACATTTACGCTAAACTAGTAACTGACGAAAATAATCAACACAAGCTAAAACCATAACAATGATGCTTAAAATTATATCACTAGCTCTTAAAATCATAACAAAACACCAAATTACTAAAATCGATTTTCACTGAATGGATTTCAGATTTCAGAGCTAAAACCAGATTTGAAAATTTCAAATCGTAAAATCAGCGAAAAATGAAAAATAAAAGGTCAAATTTCACTTCTAAATGAGATTTAATGAAAAAAAAATGAGGTGAATTTGTTGATTTGAACATTTTAGCAAATAGATTTGAAAATCCGACGAAATTGAAAGAGAATATATATATATATATATATATATATAATATCAAAAATGGTATCAG